>VWZE01018025.1:9110-21754 GCA_013396675.1 Eubucco bourcierii | reverse complement strand
GTAAAATACAAAATATTCCAGGTAGAGAGGGGGGAGAGAGAGTTGCTGCAGAGCCAGTGCAAGCTGCAAACATGTGGCCAAGGCAACTCTCAGTTAAGGAACCACACTAAGGGGTGCTGCTTCCTGCTGTGCAGGGAAGGCTGTCTCTGTAGAAAAGACAACCACTGAAGAAAGGGGTAGCTTCTAAATCACCCCTCTTAAATAGACCAATTTGAAAGTTAAACTGGCCAATAGGCATTTAGCATCCTTGAACTGCCCAACACATTTAAAGCTTCGTGCCTCCTGTGACCACACAGGCACGTTGAGGGGCTGCACCAGACACCTGACACATGGTGCTAAGCTCCTAGCCCCAAGGCTTTGATTTTGCTCAATCTACTTCAGTTTCCGGACCCTGAACAGAAGGAGGACTGAGCAAGGGTTTAAACCAGCCTGGCAGGATTTATGCCTACCAGGACACTTCTACACTAGCTTATGTGTAGAAGTAAAGTCTTATCCATAATTTTCTTATCCATATTCTTGTAAATAGAGTAGTTTATTGGCCAGTATTTCTTCAAGCAAGTCCCTGAACTTTTTCTCTTATCATGTAGCTCAAATAAAGGTGACAAGATCTGACAGGTGCTGCAATACACTGCTTTTGCTTACACAAAGTTAAAGATATGTCTTGATTTATTGTTTTTAACATTTAGCTAGCAATGCTTCATTGCTAGCTTTGCTAGAAAGAAGATTCATTCTCTGCCTTTTAGTTTCTTTGTCTAATAGGGTTTTTCACAGTCCTTCATAGATAAATGGTTTTGCCTCTTTTCCTTATTAAATAAAAAGGATCTACAAATACTAAGGCATGAATTTGAAGAAAAGATAAAATAAACCTTTTAAAATGTAAATGGAACTCATCACAATCTATATTTACATGCAGGAGAAGAAAGGAAAAGACCTATTGACATCTAGTACTGGAAAAGATAGAAATATTAAGTTTTAATGTCTCTTTTTAAATGTAAGTGAAATAAATATATTAAAAATAAACAAACAACAACAGCAACCAAAAAAACCCACACCAAACAAACCAACAAAAAATCAATCATAACTGTCAATCCACTGTCCTTGAAATGAGCACTGGATGGCATTTCAAATGTTATGGTTTGATTTTATTTGATCAAGTGGCCAGAAATGTTTTTCTCTACAGTACCAATTACCAATGAATTGATCAATAGTTATTATTTTCACATTGGTGTCTGTAGTCTCAAAGTCACCAGTTTTCGTCAGATAAATAAAAATTTTTGTGGTATGTTTTTCAGTCTTCAGTCTGTCTACATAACGCAAAACTACCATTCTGTGTCTGGTTTCTCACGGGCATTTTAAAAGACCTCTGTGTTTCAGAGGTGGTCAAGTTCACCAATAGCTCATTTAATTACCTTTGATCTAAACAGTTATCACAAAATAAGGGAGAGTATTTGCTCATTAGTGAAAAGTACACCCTTTCTGCCCTTACTCTCTGTACATCTTACTTACAAATCTTGGCATGTAATCCTTAAACTGGTCATTTCCTACTGAGAAATCCAGATAAATATTCCATTTAGAGACAAACTAAAAGAATTCAAAGAAGGAAAAATAGCTTCAAGGAGTGATTTTTTTAAGAACGACTAAAGCGCTATATGACATACAATGGAGAAGAGGATGAGCACTCCTTCCAGTCAGGTGAGCAGGAAGTTATACAAACAGGTGCAGCTCTAAGCAAACATGAAACAGCCCTTCAGAATACCACATTCATTTCCTTGTTTTAAAAAAACTGGGAACAGCAACTTGGATGATTTTAGCAGAGTCATGCTCATTATGGAGGGATAAGTCATTAATGCAAGATGATATTTTTGAAAACTAATCTTGTTTATTAATATTCAATATTCAGAACTCTCGCCACCCCAACCACAATGTTTAATAATAATTAGGTTCTTGACACAATCATGGAAATATTGTACAGACAATAATATAGGACCTAGAACAAATAACTAGCAATAATATATAACATTAATTGAACTGGAAGAGAAGGTTCTTGCGGTCAGTATACCGCTTGTGGTCAATATACCACTTGCTCACTAGATGGACTCAAGAAGCTCCTTTCTGCTTATGGTAGAAGGCAATGGTGAATTACAAGAGTCTTTAAGTATTTACTCACAAAATATTGTTCTCTGTCTTGCAGGGCTAGCTACAGCTTCAGACAGTACCCAGACGCTTTCAGGGAATTCTGTTACTGTCTTGTCAGCCACTGAGACTTCTGATTCTTCCCAGGTTGCTGGGGAAAGGAGGCAGACTCTCTCTGACCTGGTCCTGATATCTCTGTGTACGTCCAGGACTTCCTGTTTTGGCAGGAGACCTTCAGGTAAAGGCAGGATGTCTTGTCATGTGCAGTTTTAGCACAGATGTCATATTGGTCATGCAGGCCAATCACGTGGAGGCATTTAGAGCTTGTTCCTGATAAACTCCAAGCAAGCAGTTTATAGGCAGCTCAGGATGCACTAAGGCAGTAGCAAGCAGCAAGCACAAATACAATGTCAGCACATTGTGCTCCCTGTTCATCTTCTTTTATCATTACAGCCTGAGACTAATGGGCCTTTGGACACAGAATAGCCAATCGGAATGGCAATTAGCCAAGCTTCAGCATATTAGGTGAAGCCATAGGCTTGCTTTACCCTTTTTAGGGCAGAACACAGGCCTTGCACAAGGCATACACAAGCTGAGTGTGTGTATCTTGTTTACCACAGGATGCAAACAAGTCTGGGCAAGTCAGAGTCCTCAGATTCAGTGGTTCCATGTTCTTTGTCCTCTTTCCTGTGGTTGCTTCTCCCCAGAACAGAAGAAGGGAGAGCAGGAAAACAAGTCTGAGCAAGCCAGGACATGTATAAGCTTATTTTTGCCTTATTAGGCCTACCATGACAATGCTGGAGATCAGAGAAACCAAATGCTGATATGGTTCTCTGCATATATAGCACATCTATTCATGTTAGGCTGTATTACTCCATGTTTTGTACATTTTTCTATTTAAGACCACAGTTAAACACACTGTCTTGAAGAAATCCACAGTAATGTTAAAGATAGACTCCAATACTCCAGGGTTTATTTATAAAACCAACAAAGATGTTGGTATGGTATTTGTTTTATCATTTCAGCTACAAGTGTAATCAGAATTAGTCTGGTTACTTTCAAGTTCTACCCATTCTCATCCTCCTCCTTCCATTCACAGTATTTAATTTCTGATGATCATGCAACAGAGGGGGAAAAAAAACCCAAAACCAACCACAGAAGAATTCACTTGGAGAGAACTTTTGTTTACTTGAATGTGTTTTATTAAAATACAGTGTGCTCAGCATTTAGTCCTAATAGGTGGTCACAATCAAACAACAACACAGTTGCATCCCCAGAATGCTTATACCATAGAAGTTCAATAAAGCTTTTTTGAAAATATTAAGTTCAAAATATCATAGCTGTGTAGAGTATACTGTTGATGATGCCAGAAGCTTCTAGTATAAAGTGGCTCTTCAAAATACAATTTCAGGCCAAACAAGCTGGAAAATCAAAGTGATAAAGGTACAAAGATGGAAAGAATGGAAAATATACATTTTTCAAATGTATTATTTACATTTGGGAACAAAAGATGAATCAAGAGTATAACCAGGGGGAGAAAAAAAGAGTGTTTCTTTTCAGTGCTACCGTGTCACTAGACTAGAAGCAATGGACACAAACTGAAACACAGGGTGGCCTCTCTGAACATCAGGAAGTATTTTTTTACTCTGAGGTCCATGGAGCACTGACACAGGTTGCCAAGGGAGGTTGTGGACTTCTCATCTTTGCGGAGGTTAAAAAACTGTAAGGACACTGTCCTGGGCAACCTACTGTAGGTAGCCCTGCGTGAGCAACAGGCTGCACAAGATAACCTCCAAAGGTACCTTCCAGCCTTCACCATTCCATGTTTCTGAGACACTGAAATAAAGATGCAGAAGGAGCATCCTAAAAGTACTGTAAGATTTCTGTTGTTCATTTTTTAATTTATATTCAGTCTCTCAAACTTGTGAGCAAAAATTCCTCTTAAACAGTGCAATTTAACTTAGGATAAATTTTGTACTATGCATTGACATGAAAGACATTAGCTTTATAGAATGGACAGTAATAGTTTTCATGTACTATACTATATTACAATGATAGCTTGGATATTCATAGAATCATAGAATGGTAAGGTTGGAAAGGACCTCAAAGATCATCTAGTTCCAACCCTCTGCCATAGGCAGGGACACCTCCCACTAGGACAGACCACCCACTGGGACAGACCACTCAAGGTCTCGTCCAACCTGGTCTTGAACACCTCCAGGGAGGGAGCAGCCACAACCTCCCTGGGCAACCTGTTCCAGTGCCTCACCACCCTCACTGGAAAGAACTTCCTCCTGACATCCAGTCTAAATCTTCCCTCTACCAGTTTAAACCCATTACCCCTAGTACTATCATTGCAAGACCTTGTAAATAGTCCCTCCCCACCCTTCCTGTAGGTCCCCTTCAGATACTGGAAGGCTAATATACTACTGAGTTTCTAAGATTTTTAATTGATATTTTTAAAGAGAAAAAACATGTTAAACTCTCTGCCATTATTAAGCCTACCCTTTTTACAAGATTTCAGAATTATTTTAGGAAACATGATATTTCATGTCTTCTTTCATCTTTTTTCGGTCAAGTATCAAGATTTTTTTTTTTATTCTTAAACTAAGGAATTCTCAGGATTCTAAATATCTCAAAGCATTGGGTACCCTGAGCACCCAACATCCAACAGGCTCAAAACATACTGTTAGTTACAATTCAGTTTAACTAGGAGATAAAAAGTTTGTGGCTTTGTGCTTGTTTGGTTCGGGTTTGGTTTTTGCTTTTTTTTTCAAAAGGGCGGAGGATATCATAGTGATGTTTTGGCAGGGGGTGGTGAAGCGCACACCTTCATATGCTAAGGAACTGATTGCAGAATGAAAGCAAATCTGTGCTGAGTAAACAGCATAAAAGTCTCTGGCAATGTAAACTGTGACTGCCTCATGCCTGAATTCTGCAAATTGGCGATCTGTAAATTGCTACATTTTAAAGAATCGTAGGCACCTGACACCTAGGCCAGGATAAAATCTTCTTTTTTGTTATATTATACCAAAAAGGTATATGAGTCCTGTAAAATCCCTGTAAAGGCATGTATGTCCAAATTTTTGGAGGAACTCTGAGGTAGTCTTCCATGGGTAAGCCAAAATTCCTCAGAAATGAATGATGCTTTGAAAAGTGGATGATTAGGGTTAAGAAGATTGTCTTTAAACATTTTGAGTGTATTTAAGTTTAGTGTTTTTCTTACAAATTACAGAGTATAAAATTTCACGGGTTTTGGGGGGAAAGTTTTGCTTTCATGTTTTTTGTAAATTTGACTCTAGGTTTTGGAACTTAGGGAGCATCAGCTCTCAAAATATATATCTCTGTACTGCAAGTTTCAGGTTTTAAAGTACAAGCAAGCAACAGAAAGGCACAGCATGGATCACACTGCCTAAAGATATAATACACCTGTCTAATATTATTAACAGTAACGTAATAGTGTCTAAACAGTCAGAAGAGAACTTCTCTGATAGCTCCAAACATATTTCCCAGCAGTCTCAGGTTTCACTTTTCTTGTGGGTTTCACATACTATGTTTATTGATTTAATCAAATTAATTTCTAGTAGCAATGCACTATTTTTATAGACATACTGTGACAAGCTACTCAGAATATTTTCAGCAAGATATTTTTGTTAAAAATACTGTTTTATTCAAGCCTTCCTTTTGTTTATATTTCATTGCAAGTTTTTGACAGAATTTTTGAAAGTGACTTTTTGTAAGCTTCAGGTAAGGGAGGTTATTTTAAGATTTTAAAATCTAAGAAAAAATATTATATTTTTTAAAATCTTCAGGAAGTACCATGAGGGTTGGGGACTGCCTTGCTTAAAGAATAATAAAATATTTACATTAATCATAGAATGGTTAAGGTTGGAAGACATCATCTGTTTCCAATCTCCCCACCATAGGCAGGGACACCTCCCACTAGAACGGGTTGCTCAAGGCTTCAATCCAACCTAGCCTCAAACACCTCCAGGGAGGTGTTCCACAGCCTTCCTGGGCAACCTGTTCCAGTGTTTCTCTGCATGTAAGATTTTGAATTTACTGTTTTGTCTAACTACTATAGACATTATGAGAATTTAGCATGACTGTGGAAAAGTGCATGCCCCTTCTTTCTCTGAGAATCAGCCATGAGAACAGTGATTTGTTCTGAAAATTCTGGGAGCGACTAAAAATTCTCCCAGTTCTCTTTTGGTTAGCAAAAGCGGAAATTGCATTAAAATGTTCACAATAACAGAGGAACTAGTTTGATTTCTATTTCCTACCCTAATTGTTACATAAAAATACTGAAGAGTGTGATTAGATTAATAACAAAATTCACTTTTTTTTTTTTCTTGCACTATTTACCTTCCTCCTGAACTTCAGATATATTTGGATTAAATGACCTGCTAAATTGTGCATGAAAGCAGCCTCAGAAAGCAGGATTGATTAATCTGATTGTATATTTGCTCTACTAGGCAAAAAGCAATAATTTCCTCAGGAAAATCCTGAACAGGAAATCAGAAACAGTGATGTCACCTGACTATAATACCTAAGCCATATTTTAAAGGAATCTCTCAAAAAAACAGTGCTAATAAGACATGCCAAATAAGTCTTTACTGAATTGTTTTCAGAGTATAAGCCCTGGACAGCTGTCAAATTCTTAAGAATGTAGAAATAAATATAGTCCTTCTTCATTATTTTTAGGCACTTCTCAGATTCTTAAGCAACGAAAAATATGCACCACGTTATGTGTGTAAATTGTGCCAAGTATCATATCAGGAAATTGCAGAGTATTTTCCTGCACAATAATTGGGCCAGTCACATGCAATTATTTCAAATGAGTTGACAGAATGCAAATTCATTAGAAAAACCTTTCATCCAGACTGTTAATTCCTTGAATGTATGCAGTGTAAGAAATTAATCACATAACATTCGCATGTGGTCATGGTCTGTCAGAGTTTTCTCCTGTAAGGTAAGTTGCAATACAACTGGAATTAGGTGCCTGTTTCAAAATGCCTGTGGATATTTGCCCCTATTTAAAAAACTAATTCAGTCATATCTGCTTTCTATAAATATATTACTAAATTTGATTTAGTGACAGAAACATCTGCAAAAATAGTGGCTTAAGTGAACACTGGAGATCATTTGGAAGAGAATACTGATTTTAGAACCATTTAGCATTAGCTTTTCAGAATTTATTCTGTCCTGATACATCCAGCAAACACAAAAATAAAGGAATGATTTTCAAGCAAGGTTCAGGTTTTCAGTATTAATTGCTTGCTGCAAATTGCTTATGATTATTTACAGAAGTTATTCAACAAGCAGTTTTAAATCTTGAAACACTTGCACTGTTCTCTAAGCCAGGTGGTTATTTCAGTGATTGGGAGTATGTGTTATCATAGAACCCCGAATTTATATCCTATCATAAGTTATGTCCTATCATAAGTTCCAAATAATCTTCTCTGGATATTGAATAAAGCTACATTTAACGATTTAAATTAAAATCTCTTTTATTAACTGCCTGCTCTATGTGTTGTTTTGTTGTTTTGGGGGTTTTTTTTCATGTGTTTGGCACTGAGAGTATCATAGGGCAGCTTTTGCTTTGTGTGAACACACCACACATCTTGGAACTGAACATAGGAGTGGGGCAAAACAGAGGTTTGATATCTTCTCCTGCACAGAGTCAGAGCAAGAGCAATATTTCAGTTCTGATTTTTTTCTGCCAACTTGGGACAAAACTTGTGTCTGCTTTGGTGAGTGAAAGGTTGTTTTGTTTCTGGTTTTTACTGACTCAAGCACAAAGAAAATTTAAGCTAGAATCCCTGTCCCTTTAGGTTTGGGTAGTACTTGGTTTTGCTCCTGTTCTCTTATTTGCACCTAATTTGGACAAGCTTTCTTCAGATTCTGAGACAAACCTTGGCTGTGGCACCAAACCACTGCTGAACTGCTTCTGCTTATCAAAAACGCCTTCCCAGTGGCTTGCAGTGTGACCTAGTAGCTGTTGACCTGCAAAGCACTATGGAATGCTGATAAAAGAGGTCATTGATGACTGAACTATGAAATCAGGAACACTATCGTACAGCTCTTGGCTTTTTTTATTTAGTTCAAGATAACACAATTTGGCTGACATTGCCAAATTTAAAAAAAAATTTAAAAAATAAAATCTCTTACTGATAATCACCCATTTCATTAATAACAGGGCTATTATCTTCTTTTCTTTCAAATGTTAACATTAAGTTCAACAACCTTCATGAAATGTTGTAACGTGCTTGAAGTTTCATTACATTTGTCATGTGTTATTTAAGTTAGCTGAAATTCTGAATGCAAATATTGACACTTCACAGTGAACTTCTAAATCAGTTTTTGGTTGAACTCATCTTTATTTTTTGAGTTATTTGTTCAAATGTTAGAGGCTCAGCTCAAGTTAAGTTACTTATCTGTGATTGTTTCCAGCTCTTCCAGAAAGTATCTCTTATACTAGCTGAATTCATCTATAGGAAAATTACCCTAAGTGTCCTCTCTTTATGACCTCCACTCGCTACCCATCATACTTTGAGAATTTGGCTGCTTCAGCTCTCATTCCAATTTCCCTTCTTCTCTATGCCATGACAAATAATATTAAAACCTGGTCTGAAATATTAAATCAAATGATAACTGGACACACACTTTTTTTGACATTAAAGACATTCCATTAAATACACTACCAGAAAAAGAATTCTGATACTCCAAACCTTAAATCCATTTTATGGTGTCTGAAGAATCCCATCCTTTTGGCATTGTGTTTTGCACAAAATAAGGGAGCGAAAAATGGTCAAACATCTACCTGCCTTGAGATGTGATAATATGGATCTTCTTCAGCCCTTTGTTTTCACACTTTACCTGATTTTCATTGTGATTACAAAGGCCTTATGTCAGCTGGTTTGATTATAGGATTCTGAGTTACACAGAACTCAGAAGCTGATGTCTGCAGCTCTTCCAAGACCCCGAAAAAAAATAAATGCCCTAAAGGAGAAGTATCAAGTAACTCACGTTATTGATCAGGAAAAAACAAATCCCTTCATCCACGGATTCACTAATGCAAACTCATGGTCTGTAACTGCATCCTGCTTTTACCTAGGTTCCATTTCTCATTTATTTCTAGACACTTCTCAGAATCCATTTCTAGCAAAGACTGCTACTCTCTGCATGGTGATATATTAAGAAACAAAAGAGCACTTCTTATGTAAAATGTAGAAAACTGTAGTTGGTTAAAATGAATCTCAGAAATATAATAAATTACATTTTGATAAAATGAAAATGTATGCCAGTTTAAAAAAAAAAAAATCTCTATTGCTCAACATGTGACTAAAAATATAATGGTTAAGTTTAGCCTGGGAAGAAACAATGGTAAGGAATTTAAATTAATAAATTGTAAACTTAAAGCTCTTTCATTGTTGTTCCTTTCTTGTGTGAAATCAAATGCAGTGCCTAAAACCTCTTTTTGGTCTTTATTTTTAGAAAGTAATTAAATTTACAAGATATATTCATTGTTGTTCATGTGCTGGCAAGTACTGAACAAAAATCTCAGTGCTGCAAAGTGAATTTTCAGTAATAGTGTTAATTCAGTTTTCAGTAAGAACAGTGAATAAATAAATACCAAAATAATGAGCTCTTGGCAATATAACACTCACAGAACCCAGTTAACTCTGCTTCTTTAGGGCAGCCTTTATCTTGCTTGCATATTGTTATACCCTATGAATCCTCCATGCTACTCTTTTTAGCTCTTAGCTTTCCCTGAGGGAAGATAAGTTGATGTGACAGAAGCTGCATGGTAGATATATGACAATATCTTCCATAGCTTCATTTGCGTTGAATATTTTTCGCAGAAAAAGGTGACATTATAATGTGTATCTTGTTTTTTTCTGCTCTAGGTGAAATAGTACAAGATAAAACAAGAAAGAGAACATACCTAGAATGAATTTACACCAGTCACATAAAGTGAGGTTACTTACCAGCTGAATCTGTCATTTACACCATCATGGTAGATTGATTTGATTCAGTGACTGCCACCTGCAGATCAGTTCTGACAGGCTTCACACCCTCAGGAAGGGGAAAAAAAAAATAGTAGAAAGGTATTAAAAAGGTAGTAAGGTATTAAAAAAAAGACTGGATGGGGCACTTAGTACTATGGTCTAGTTCATTGGATAGGGATGGGTGATAGGTTGAACTGGAGACCGGCAGGTCTCTTCCAACCTGGTTGATTTTATTATTCTACAATTCTATGTTGAAATCCATATATATATATGAAAAGTTGTTAGAATAGAGCCGTCTCAAGGCCACAAACCTGACTGTGAAAATCTAGGAACACCGAGATCTGCATTCAGGTTTCCCACTCAGACACATTTCTGATATACTACATTCAAATTTCAAACTCTTTATACTACTGGTGGGGCTAATATTAGATACTGGTTAAATGCAGGAAAATAACACTTTCTTAAATTTCATTGCTCAAACTCATTGAGGACTACAAAGAAATCAGGAAAGCATGGAAAGAAGAAACATTTTCAACCAGACATATTGAGAAAGTTGCAGCAGTGACCGGTAAATAAATTTAGATTAACAGGAAACATTTGAAATTAATGAAGCTATTCTTTTTCTTCTAAAGAAAAGGATTGAAATGTGTTTTGTTCTGTTTTGCAAAAAATACTTAATCTAAAACTCTCAATAGATTGATCCATATGCACAAATTATTTCATCCCTTCCAGAACAATTGGTCCTTTAGTTTATGATGTAAAACTACTGTTGTCAGTTCTCATAATGACCGTTTGTCATGATAATACACTAAGTGTATTTCTGCTATGCTGAGATGGTAGTCTGCATCTTCTTGTGTCTATGCTATTTTATGTATTAAAACCTTTGTCATTCATAGGACGGTTTGACAGCAAATGATGAAAATGAGATGTATTTTTCTGGAAGCAGTGAGAAGATCGAGTACAACAATTACTGGTGGTAGGTACTGAACAAAGGGGAACTTTCTTTTACATCCATCAATACTGCATACACCTTGGTTTAGTGTATTGCACAACGGCAAGACTTCAAGAGCCACAGTGAGATGAAGGAAAACAGTGGCAAAGAGATGCTGTGTTCAATGAGTGTTATCCACAGAGATGTGGACAGTATGGAAACTCTTAACTGCCACCACCAGTGAGTACTTAACTCAATCCAAGGTAAATTGATGCTCTGTAGAGGAAAGTACTGGCCTGGAGAGCTGACAGGCCATATAATCAATAGGAAAGTATGTGGTACAGAAAGAAAGTGAGGTAATTATGCCAGGATCCTCTATTAGGCAAGATTAATGTACACAGTCCTTCTTTAATTTTTTACTCATCTGACTGTTGACTTTGTTACATTTTCCTTTGCATTTTGTGCAATACATATTCTTGCAGAACTTCCATTAAAGAACTGGTAACCCTGTTTAAATATCAAAACATCCTGTGTGTTTCTCAAATAATAATTTGAATTAAAACCTAACCATAATACCTAATGTGTCAAATACAAAAGCAGCTGAATTATGTCAGTCATCCAGTGTTTGTTACAAATATTTTTATTTAATTTTTTTTTAATACAAATAACACCATATTTTATTGAAATAAATCTACAAACCTCACAGACATGTTTTGACAACTCTAAGACTGGTAGTGTTATCCAATAGTACCTGGCAAGTGACAAGCATGTTTCTGCTACTGATCTGTTCTTAGAGGCCGGTGTCTTCTCTGCAGGAAACTGGAGGCCATAATCAGAACTTCACAGACATGACAGGAAGTCTTCCTAACACTTATAATGAACTCTTCATCTAGAAGAAAAAGTTTACTTTTTATAGGTTCAGAGTCACAACCATAATCAATTAATATTTAGAAATAACCCAACTAAGAATCAGAATATTTGGAAGAAATTCTGGTTTGGTGAAAGAGGTTCAGTAAGGCAAATGGTATGAGTTTCGCATCCCTCCTTCATTCCAAAGGATAATGCTGAACAGGAAGTACATCTTCAAGAAAGTTTCAGGAGAAATATTTCATGAAATGGAGGAACAACAACAGAAGGAAAACAGCATTTTCAGAAGCCTTCTGAGGGAATATTTGCAAAGAAAGGTTGAATTTTAACCAAGTCACCATGCACAAGAAGAACAGAAACTATTCTTCTGTAGCCTCACAGATACCAGCTTCATTACACCAAACTGGGTGGATCTGTCAACTTCCTAGAGGGTAGAGAACTTTACAGACACCTAGACAGGTGATACTGATGGATCAAGGTTAATTGTACGAGGTTCAACAAGGCCAAGTGACAGGTCCTGCACTTGGATTGTAACAACCCCATAGTGACCTACAGACTTGGTGATATCACAGTATCACAGTATCACCAAGGTTGGAAGAGACCTCAAAGATCATCAAGTCCAACCTTGATACCACAGACCTCAAGACTAACCCATGGCACCAAGTGCCACGTCCAAACCTGCCTTGAACATCTCCAGGGAC
>VWZE01018023.1:46968-61547 GCA_013396675.1 Eubucco bourcierii | reverse complement strand
TTACCATTCTATGATTCTATGATTCTATGATGCCAAGAACTGTGGCTGGAGAGAACAGGACTGAGATTCACAAACACAGAACTAGGGTTAGGAGGATGATTGAGAGAAGCATGAAAGATTTGGGGAGAGCAGATTCAGCATGGGTATATGGGAGATGCTTTTGACTTAGGCACAATAATTTTCTCATCCTGAGCCTCTCTCTTCCAAAACCAACTTCTAACTTTATTCCATCCTCTTATTCTTATCTCAGAAATTTTCAGCTGAGGTATTAACAGGGTACTATGCTACCTGGTGAGAAGATGTGAATAGTGACTAACGAGTACCAGCATGGATTAATGCAGTCTTCAATATCAGCTGGGAGTGTGTTTGTTTGCAGGTGTAAAGATGCACTTCTATCACATAACACAATCCAATTGCATCAATTGCATTTGGTCTTTTGGGGTTCATTCAATCTTTATTATCCCTAGGACACTCTTTCTATTATAATACAATTAAGGAAGGTGAATTTCAAGAGCCTTTATCAACATCAAAGCAAAAAATTGTACTATTATATTAAGTAACACAGGCCCTGCCCAAAAGAAGCACCTTAGTGAATTGCAGACTACTGTCAATCCTCTTAACTAAATATGATCAATTGGAAAGGGAGAGTATTTTCACTCTCTCCACTGGAATATATTTCCTTCTGGATTACTATTCAATTAATTAACCTGCCAGTTACTACTTACCCCTTGGGCTATAAAATCTGTGTGCCTTTTATTACAATTTTGTATTGAAATGGATCACACATAGTATAATACATAGCATCAGTACAAGATTGTGTTACACAATCCATGTTTTACAAACTTAAACAGTTGAACACGTACACATGCTATTTTTTGTTTGTTTGTTTATTTTTAATAATATGCCACCATTTTTCAGGAGACTCTAGAGAATGTTGACTAGAGATGTAGGAAAGCACTTTCTATGAGATTTTTTTTTTTTTTTTTTTTTTTAACACCAATATGCAATCAGTTTAAGGAATTACTTGGAAAGGCAGATTTAGGTTACACACACAAACCCAGAAATCTCTCCTAGTACCCTGTCCCTCTGAATGTTAAAACGGTCTAGTGTTGGTGAATTCACCACTCCCTGGGGAGTTTATTCCAATGGCTGATTGTTTTCATTGTGAAAAATTTTCCTCTGCTATAACAAGGACTGCAGCTGGGTATGGAGCTGTCAAGCTACTCTTGTACATAGTGTGAAACTACTTTTGTTGATATTTTATCATTTACATACAAGGGAACAGTACCACCCCTGGAGAAACTGTTTCTCTGTGGTTGAACTGTTCTGGGAAACAAAACTGTTATTGTGTCTTTATAAAACATGTAAGTAGCTCTTTTTAGGATAATTTTCTGAATCCTGACTATAGGATATAGTGAGATCAAGTTTTAGTAAAAAAGAACCAAAAAACACTGAATGTCTACATTCAATGTAGACATCAGCCAGAACGTCTACATTCCATGGGACATTAGCCAGAACTGTTCTCAACATTTTCCTGTTGGGTATATTTGAGCTGGCCTCTTCTTCTGAAAAGAGTTCCTTAGGCACTGAGCGTGGAGTACAGATGTTCAATTTAAGGATGGAGATTGTGCTCCAAGGGGCAATTGTGGAGGTCTGCCACTGGTTCAGCAAAATCCAGGCATCCGCAAGAAGAGAACAAAAGGCTAAATAAAATGTAGGATCTATACAAATTAGAGCTCGACATAATACATAATATACAGTACACAATATGCATTAATTGGTACATAGTGTGTAATAATATATAATATATAGTATACAATATGCAATATGCAATATATAATATAGGTGAAAATTAAGTATACTGGAAGAAAGCCAGATTTACATCAACTAACAATGGTAGAATTTTATTTTCCATTCTCTGTTCTGTGACTCCTTGTAGTGTTTTTGAAAATTAGGACCATAATTTTCCTACATTTCCTCAGAACATACCAACGGATTAAGAAAAACAAACAAAAAAGATAAATACTACTTTGGGATTTGTGCTTTGTATGCATGGCAAATCTGTAAATGAGGTGCTTCAGGCTGTGTTTGATTTTCTGGGCTTGCAAAAAGGTGTTTAGTCACTTGTGTTTGTCCAGCAGGGACTAGATTTCTTGTGTGTAAATGCATCCTTATATAAACAGATGAATGTATGCGTCTTTATTCCTCCGGTGGTTTTGTTTGACTTGTTTGAAAGCATGTACATTGTTGTCCTTGCTCATCATTCTTTCTTTCAAAAAATGAGTGTTTTATAAAAAATACAATCTCCCCAAACCCAGTATATTTAAATCAATCCATCATTAAAAAAGCATGGCTTCTAATTAATAATTAATTATTGAGAGGAAAGACAACATGCAGTAGCCTCAGGCTTGACAAGCTGTCAAGAATGCCTGCCAAGGCTGCCAGGCTCACCAAGCTCCTGGGTAGTCACCACATTAAACACAGAAAGTTAAATGACATTTCCTGGAACCTGCAGAATAACAATTGGACATAAAAGAAACTTTTTAAAAACATTTATATTTTTTATTGCTTCTTATTCTTGGCAAAAGTTAGAAGACAATGAGAAATCTGTTAAGTAGACAGAGTAGTGGAGCAGCTAATATATTCCTACAATAGCATGTAGAGATAACAGTTTAGAAAACCGGTTATCACAAAGGGATAAACTCCTTCCTCATAAATATTTTTTGTATACAGGTAAAATGTAAAGTAAATGAAGACAAATAGCACCAGAAATCAGAGTGTGCAGAACAGCATGCAGAACTGTCATCACTGTAGTTTACCTGTGTAAGGTAAATTTGGCTGGCTGCTTTTCATGCAGATAGATTTTATTAATCATTTGAAGAAAGAATAAGACTGTATCATGGAAGTGTTTCACCTGTTATAGAGTTCCACACACTCTTTCAAAATGGTTTTAAAACAACAGAAGATTGTGAATGGTTAGGGAAAGAGACCTTTTTTTAGAAATCATTATACAAGCAACCCATGTGAAGAAATATATATGTTCCGGAAAATGGAAAGGAAAATCCAGTTAAAGGACAGGAAAACACCATGATACCTTTCATGTTTAAACACCTCTAGCAGAAAACAATTTAGTAAACTTAAAAAAAATATATTTGTCTTGGGGAATTGTCAAGGTAACTACTGAAAGAATATTTCTAGTAGAAGTAGGAAAATCTATTTGAACTGAAAAGATCAGATACTTTTATCCACAGCACTGTATTCCTCACAGGCCTGTCACTGACAAAGTGTTTTGGCCTGTTTCAGTGACCTTATGAAAGGCACATACACTTTAATTGTTACCACCCAAGCGTCTGTCAGCTAATGGATGGTCATTTCAAATTATATAATCAATTTGAGTACATTGGTACTTTACCACAAAAGATTTACTATGGGCTACACATGATTTTTCCCAGTTTGTCTTTCTCACATTCCTGTTTAGAAATGTTGTGAATTTTCTGTTCCCTAGAGAATTCCTCTTTTACTTCAAAGGCAGACCTGATTCTTCAGCTCTGCTGTACTAATCTCTCCTAAAGCCATTTGAAGATACATCTATGTAACATATGCAGAAATACTGTTTCTGGCATTGAAGTCAATTGGCTTGAAAGAACCTATGTCCCCACTAATAAACTCTTATAATCAGGAACAAGGTGCCTGGATTTAAAGTATGCACTGGGAATGATCCTACTTCCATTCAAACTCATGAGCCACAGCCAAAAGTTCTTTGGCACACAACAAAATCATACCAAACCCTAGGTTAAAAATTGAGGATATAAAGAAATTAGTTTCAGTACCTCAGAAAATTGACTGGCATTTTTAAATTTTTTAAGACAGTTGTACGTTCAGAGTTTTCATAGGGTATAATTAGCGAAGGCTACGTTCTCAAAGGTATCTATGGATCTTGTTTCCATTTCTCTCAATGAATATAGGCTACTTCCTTTAGGAAGTTGGCCAGAGTGTCCAGAATAAGTGCATATACCTTTGCAAATTGATGTAGATCCAAACCCTGATTGGTGCAGAAGCAGCTTCCTGGAATTCTGCACAACGGTAAATTCACTGCTGTAAACCAACTGTCTGTTACTCCTTGTTCTTTTTGGGTTGTTTTTTATACAGCTTCCACTTAGACAAATAAAAATATTTCTGCAAATGCATCTCACCCTTCACTCTTGAAACCTGATGCCAAACAAATGATGGTAACTTATGTCACTAGCTGTAATGTTATATTCATTTACCACTTGGAAAACATTGCAAGCAACCAAAGCAACTATGTTCAGCACAGTCCTCCCCTTCCAATAGCATATAAAGACGGTTGGCTAATGTTTATATAAGAGCACAAATGATATGAGGGCAAACTATAGCTGATGCACATTGGCATTTGAGAGATGCAATAACATAGAGGATTGTGCTTTGAACTGTATAATGCATACCCTGTTTTCTTTGTGGACAGTGGTGTCCTGAAAATCTCTCTCAACAAATTTCCCGCTATCACTCTGTTGTGGCTGGCTGGACCTGCCAACTGAGATTATGTCTCATGTTCTGCCTTTGTCTCACCTTCTGGCTGCTGTTCCTCTCCCTAGGCATTTCTGCTTTGATTCTTTGTTTTGTAAGAAGCTTTAGGAGTAACTTTTGCACATTAAGCTACCAAAACAACAACAACAAAATCTCTGCTCGGAATGAAGTAAAGTTTTGAATAAAACCTACAAAAGGAAGCAGATTCAGATCCACAGAACTGTATGTTTACCTGAAATTACTTACAAAATGGCAATTAGTATTGTGAATACATAATATTTATTTATTACTATAGATAATATTTATTTGTTACTACATCATTCATTCCTATTAATAGATACACACATAGCAGGCCACTCTTGGTATTTCTGATGCAGAGGATACACTTGCTGAATATATCTGGACTCCAATGAGTTAATCCCAGTGGATTTATTGTTACTGAATGACCATTGGTGGTGATATTATTATTATTCACTCTGGACAAGTCACATAAACTCTCACTTTAATAACTTTAGCCAAATTAACAATGATTTTATCCCTTGAAAAGTATTTTCAAATCTGTAGATAAAAATGATGACACTGTAAAGCAGTTTGTTCTGTCTGAAACACCTCTCAACATGAACAAAAAAGTGAGATGGAAATGAAGGTGCATTATATTATTACCAGAACATATTTATCTTTTATTAGTCTTCCACTGAGTATGAGAAAGGCTAATAAACTCAATAAGCCTAAGGTGTGTGCAGAAAACATGATCACTCATCAAATACACCAAGAATTACTGTTAGAAGCAGAGTATGTAAAGGCTTATATTCTGTGACCTTTCAGCTTTAAAAATTGTATTAATAGTTTGCTGCCATTAAAAGCACTGATTTAAGTCTGTCCTCCAACAGACACTTTGTTTCATAAAATCTGTAGGAACTTCAGATTTATACACATAATTAAAAGAAGCTTCTGGGAATAAGCTCAAGTATTGGGTCCCTGATTAGTTAAATATTAGGTCTCCCAAAGGCTCTGATTTGTATTACTCTAACTAAATTTCCCTGATATACAAATCTGCTCTTGGTGATGTTAGTTAAGAGAGTGGTATACATGAGTCAGGGATACTTGTTTTTACAGAAAGGGATTGAATTTTATTCATTTGTTTAGTTTAGCTATATAAATAGAAGAAAGCACCATGATCAAATCTGGCCTAAACTGATCATCCAGTCAAAACCATTACCACAGACAACTGACAGGTAAATGCAGAAATACATGCACTCAAATAGCTGGACAATTTTTTTGTACTACCACTAAATTATACAACCAGGATAAAAGCTGATTCCTTAACAAGTAATATTGTTAACATCAGTATTACTGTCATATGAAAAGCATCTTAAATCAAAAAAACCCAGGAAGGTGGTTGAGTCACTCACCCTGGATGTGTTAAAGGTCATTTGGATTTGGTGCTTAGGGGTATGGTTTAAGGTGTGTCTTGTAGAGTAGGGTTATAGGTTGGACTTGGCAATCCTGAGGGTCTTTTCCAACCTGGATGTTTCTGTGATTCTGTGATAAGAAGAAAGCATTGAGAGGAGATAGTAGAAAAAGAAATCTTGAAATTTTTAAAATTTTTTTTTTTTAAGGAAAACATCACAATTATTCTCAAATATCTTTCCTAAAAATTTAGTTATTTTCGCTTAGTGATTATCTCATTAATCCATTAACTCACTTTATATATAGGCAGGAAGGGAAAGTTTCTGTTCTTTTAATTTGTTAATTTAATACAGGATTTATCTCACTAACTTTAAAGCATATAAAAGTCATTCATTTTAGTCTGCAGTTATAACAAATTTCTTTCTAGAGTCAATGGAAAGGAATTGACATCATCATAGAGAGACTAATCTGCTTTAACATAGGTGTCTAAAATAGGTGAAAGATTCACCCTTTGGAGATGCCTACTTTTTTATATTGTCTGTAAAGACACTTCCAGCAGGTGGCTAACAATAGACTTCTAGCTTACATTTAAATCTGATCAATTCCATCTCAACTGATTTTCTTGTAACAATCCATGATTACTTGAACAGTACTTCCATTGGTGACTAGGCTAGTGTCCTTTGTTTCAGCATCACAAATCATTCGATTCTCATTCTGACTTACAAAGAATCATGCTTTATTTGTAGTAGAGAATGACACTTGGCACTGAGGAGCAGTGGAAGATCTTGATATGAGGTTACTAAGTCCTTGTAAAGGAGTCAAAAGCATTTACCTGCCAGAAGTTCTTTTTTACTGTTCAAATGCACTTTACTGATTGATAAGTACTTGCATTTCCTGATTGCTTTTGATTCAGATTGCCACGCAAAGGATGATTTTTCCCTTTTTCCTTTCATACTACTGATGTAGGTTGGTTTTTTTTTTACACAATGTTCTGCCTGACCTTTTTTGCCCTGTGTTCAGCTTCAGTTTTGTGAGTTCATCTGTGTCATCCTCAGACTGCATGTATGGTACTATGTTAGGCAAAGTACCTTAAATTTCCGTTTCTTTCCAACACTCTTCTCTTTCTATACTACCCTTTCACACTTGCTGCCTTTAGGACACTACTTAAGTTCCACCTCTGATATTTTTACTAGTAATACAAGCATTATGTTTCCCCCCTTTACAATTCATAAGAAATTCCTGACATATATTATCTTGACTATTGGAAGCAAGAGAGTAAGAATCTGATATCAGAGAAATCCTACAGCATCTTTTGCCCTTGTTTAAGGTACCTAATGCATTCTCTTAGCACTCTTTTCAATATACCAGAGATAACTCTGTTTATCTCATTTCACGTAGGATCATTTTTTCTGATCTGCTAGCTACATCTAACACCTCAGGCAGTTTGTTTCACCTTTCTGGCCTTATTCATGGCTTGCAGTTCCCAATCAAGTCTTCTGAAACTGATTTCTGAAGTTGTTTATCAGCTTTATGGTAAATTGTACTAAATTAGCTTGTGGTAAGTGCTAAATAGAGTTTTATATATTTATATATTTGATGCTTTTGAGTTTATATATTGTTTAAGCTTTTACTGCTTTGGACAATTTTCTTTATTAATGCAGATAGAGTCTTCAGTCCTCTTGGACTCATTTGGTCATACAGAACTTATTTCAGCTTCTCTGTGTTCAGTCTACTCATAAAATCACAATGGTTTCACTTTTTTTAGAAGTAAGCATCACTGTCACATCCTTGAGTTCCTTCCTTCCTGGGGCACAGCTCAGCATCAAACTAGAAAAAGTGTTGCTGTTAGTCTTGAAAGAGTGAGTTAAAAGGCTGAAGGATTCACTGAATGTCTCTGCTAGGAAACCTCAAAGGGGTTCCCCTCTCCTTTCTTGGGAGAAGCTTTTAAGCTAAGGCTCCTGTGCTCAATGGCCACCTGACCTTATGCCTCAGCCACATCACAGCTACTGCTTTGTCTGTGTCCTGGCCTGGCATTGGTCTGTCCCTGTCAATGCCCAGGACTAGGGTTATCCCAGTACCACTCTCTATACCACTCTCCCAGTTGCTCCGCACCTGTATGAGGCAGTGGGAGAGCCCTAGATGCTAGACAATGCCCTTAAGAGACCTCATGGGGAAACCCCCAGTCCTGCCTTCCTCTCCCTCAGAGAACCTTCAGCACCTGCAGTCAGCTTCCTAAAGTGAGCACAGCTATGTCCTTGTCTATCCCACCTGTTGTCGACAATAAAACCAATCTCTTTTGCAACATTACACGCACTGAAACAGAGCAGACATACTGTAGTAAGCTTTGGAGAGAGTCCTAAATACTTGATCCATCCAAATGTTAAAAATGTGAAGATAAAGTAAAAGTGAAGGAAATGCAGAAGTTATTTGCTATTACTCAGAGACATCACAAAAGAGAGGGCTTTTAGAAAAGTTAAATAAAAATCGCCTAGACTAAATATATTTTCATTTTTCTTAAACTAATTTCAGTATTTTGTAGTTCAACGGGTTTGGCTTCAATGATTCACTTCATTCTTAACGGTTCACTGAGCTGGCACAATAATAGACAGCACAATAAATGTTCCTCATGTGTTGCAGCAATTTAACATGTGAGGATGATTTTGATGAAATGCACTGCTTATGAAGGGAATCGATAGGCAGTAATAGCCTTAGTTGTGCCAGGTGCATGGAAGAAAGAGGCTATACAGCCTTTCCCAAGCAGGTCTGATGATATATCTGCATTACTTGCAGCAGTTTGAGTTTTTCAGTCCAGAACATGCTGGAAGGAGTGTTATGGATCAATTTCTGATTGCTAAATTGCCAAATACAATCTAAACCATGGAAACCACCCTATGAACAAACTTGACCCTTGGAATCTTTAAAAGCTTGCTCAACTAAGTGATGAAGATGAATTTTTCAGATTTTGTGAAAGTAATAATTGAAGCTGCACTAGTCTACTGTGTGTTTTGTTTGGGTTTTTGTTTGTTTGCTTCTTCAAATTATTTTGAAAAATCCCAATTAATATATATGTCATGTTTGCATTTGTCTCTGTGTGTGTGTATATTTGTATAAATATTCATATGTGTAGCTTTTTGTATGAGAAAATATTGTCACAAACAAGGTGCAGTTGACACTTGGCATATGTATAATCATACCAAATCATTGTGTTCTTATGTTTGAACTTGAAAAAGTATTTTGGAACAAATGTTACATCACAAGCAGTAATGAAAGTGCTACGTCAAAAGCAATAGTGACTCTAGTGAAATATGGACAGAGGAAGGTCTCTCTCTTTTCTGACTGGTAAGATGATTTTTTTTCCTGGCAATATAGAGACACAAGTCTATGGTAACTGTTAACATGAAGCACTTAGTTTTGCAGCAGCTAAACTCTTTAAAATGAGAAAAGGTATCTCAGAAAGAGAAATTAATGAAAATGCTTGCAAAGAAGAATTCTGTTGCATTCTATTTTGTCTTTTTTTTTTTTTCTTTTTTTTTGTTATATTGCTAGAGGAAGGTACTTTGAGTTCAATAGATTTCAGTCAGATCTCTTTCTGGTGTGTCCAATGGTTTAACCTACATCCTCACATTGTGTGAAAGGAAAAAGAAAACCAATTATTAAGAGACTAGTTTGATGCACAAAGGAAACCAAGCAAAATGAGTTATATACGGATACAAAAAGAAATCAACCTTGCCCTTCTCATTCCAGCCACTCATATTTTGGAGTCATTCCCAATGTATAAGACAACAGCATCTGTCTATCATAGCCTTTATTAATAATGTCAAAATACAATAATTAGATTTAATAAGCTGCAAATTTTACCGTAATAAAATTGTGGGAGTTTGATTGTTTTGTTTTGTTGTGGGTTGGGGGGTTTTTTTGATTGTTTGTTTGTGGGTTTTATTTTTAAACTGTTAGATTTCTTTAAAGCTAAGAAAGATTTTATTATTTTTAGGCAATCACAAGCTTTTCATTTCATGTGGACAGGTAATGCAAAATTAGGCACTGATCAGGCATGAAGATTGTATGTAGAATACAATGCCAGCAGAAACTCAACTCATCTTCTTTTATGAAGTTGTGAAGAACATAAGAAAAATGGTAAAATCTGTGGAACCTTCTGTTATAGGCAGATGACTTCAGCATAATGCATTATAGCATAGAAGGGTCTGAAATGTGAAGATCTTTTCTCTATAAGCACAATAATTATTTTTCTGTAGACATGAAAAGAGTAAGACTTCACCACGGATCCAACTTTATGACCTCCAATGCATTTCTACTTTGATGTGATGGGAGGATGCTGCAGGTGCCCCTGTATCTTCGAAAGGTTTCCTTGCTCATTAACTTTTAAACTCCATTCACTTTTTTTTTTTTATAGTCTTCTTTTAATATATTTGTTATTAGTGACAAGAAAGGATGCAAATGTATCAGTAGATAGCTCTCAGAACGCACAAGTGCTAACACATATGCCTAGCATAACCATTTTACTACAAAATCAGTGTTTATCTGGTCTGTGTGAAAGAGTTTTTTCACAGATCTCTACATAATCTGCCTTTGGTCACAAAAGATAGAGTGTATTCATAATAAGATAGAGTGCATTCATAATGCTGACAGCTCAGCTGAAAAGGGAAAGATCCTACATTCCATCATACCTCCTCCAGAGTCTACTTTTCTGGTCCTGAATTTCCTCCCTCGGCCAGGTTTCTGTTGCTCACCAGCCGCTTCTCAGAACTGTTTGATTTCCTTACAAGAACAAAGAAAAAAAAAAAAGAAAACTAGTAGATAAATTATCTGATATTTTGATAAGTCTGGTAAAAAGAGCCAATTTTTTTTGACAAAATATGTTACATTGCTACTGCAGTTTTCCTCATACTTAGTTTTTGTGAGATATCAGCTTGTAGGACCTATAGAATTGACAGTTCTGGAAATGGTAGTCCCAAATCTCATGTTATGTGTATTGTAAATTGATCTGTATGAAAAGTAAAGCATGTGAAGAGGATAGTTGACCTGGTGACAGCTTCCTGCTTCATGCATATTTGCAACAGATTTATTTAACATAGTCGGCTTAGTATTGGGATCTTGTTCTAAGATATTCATAATCACTCCTATATTTATAAAACACATTTTCTATTTATTTTACTGGCATGTCACAATACTGCTAATGTAAAAGGTTCCACTATCAATCAGTTGCAGGATTCATGTTTTTAGAAATTATTAAAATGTTCTATTAGACATCTCACTGCTACTGAAACTAAAATAGTGCTCATGCATATAAATGTAATGATCAAAGGGAGATGTTTTTGTAGAAGCCTAGACCATACCACTTCTCCAGTAATCTCACATATCTGTCATTTCTGCTACCAGTATTTTTGTTTTGAATCTTTAAGAAATTTAGTTCTCCCTCCTTTTTTTTTTCTTTTTTTTTTTTTTATTCTTCAATGTTGAAGGTCAATCCCTAGTTCAGTTTGCAGTTGATAGACTCAGTCTGTGAATAATATTATCAATCTTTTTCTGCCTTTGATGTAGCAGCTTCAGATTTATGCCAAATCACTGGTGTAAACTTGTTCATAGTGAAGAAAACTATAAGGGGTAGAAGATGCTATGTAGAACATCAACCTAGGGAACATTATGCATGTCTATCATCCTCTAAGAACAGTTTGCCTTTCAAGGTCATTAGTTGAGGTTCAAAGTTATCTGTGGGCAGGCTTTTACTAGTGAACACAAGGCCTTTCTGAACTCTCATCTTCGACTGTCTGAGCTCTATCCCAGGCCAAGTTCAGGGGTAGAGCAGCATCCTCCCTTCACTTCCCTGCATATCATGATTTCTGATGTAAGAAAACACTGAATATGATCTGGAACACATTTTTATGCACTTTGCTCAGTTCTTCAATCTGGACGAATAATTACCTTTATACAAAGGCACACAGTACAGCCAGTCTCTTTACCTTTACCTGCAATAAGTCTGCAAGAACAATGCTAATGACTACTTGTAAATGAGAAAAAATATTTACAAAGTAACTCAGTCAAGACCAGACACTCTTTATAATAAAAATTGCTTTACTTTTCCATTTCATAAAACCCCAATGAATTAGCAATCTTTATGGTTTTGCTGTATCATTCTCTTTCAATCTCAAGTAAAACAAGTAGGGCTTTGTGGGGGGAGAATATTCTTTTGTAATCTCCAGAGGACTGGGAAAAAAAGAAAAGAGAAAGACAAATAAGTTATTAGTTCTACATTTATTTAAAAATGAAGTTGTCCTTTAAATAAACAGACCTAGAGCTACAGGATCAATATTAGGATGTGAACGATATTCATTTGAGAGTTTCAGAAAGAAGACTGTACTTTGATCAAAAGGTCAAAATAAAGTTAATACCCCTCAAACTCTTGTTCTGTAATTTAACTACTTTCAGCAGCTTTCATCTCTAGGCAGGACTGTATATGTATATGAGATTTTTCTGTCAAAATTTGGTGCCACAGAAACTCTTGCAAGAGTAGTTTGATGATCTCTTAATGCAGTCATGTTTCTCAAGATTTTACAATGAACATTCTCTTACAATGGTCATTCTCCCCCTGTACTCTACACTGGTTGGACTTGATGATCTTTGAGGTCTCTTCCAACCTTGGTGATACTGTGATGCTGTGATACATTGGAGTAGAGATGCAGTTCAATGACAAATGTATTTTTACGAACTCTGAAATCATCAATATACTACTCTTTGTTGGGGTGGTTTTGGTTTTTTGTTTGTTTTCACCCTAGAATATCTTTCAGATCATATTGCAATTAAAAAAAAAAAAAAAAGAAGCAAATATAAAATATGAACAGGGCACTAGTTACTGGAAATATGGATGGTATGCTAACAATTTCAGGATGAATTCCAGGAAATACAATAAGGAATTTAATAAATTATGTTGTCACAGAGAATTTATGTGCATTGTTTGACTGTCAAAGTCTGTTTTGTACCCAAGACTTACCTCTATTTTTCAAGAGGAAAAATTTACAGAACACTTAACAGTATTGGTTTATGTTTATCTGATTTGGTTTTTACTTTTTAAAAGAGAACAATCTTTTGGTTCATATTTCTTATATGAAATTTTTTTTATGAACTGCTGAATAGCTAGCACTGTCTGTTACTGCTTTTGCAAGTTCCATTTTGCAACTAATAGGCTTTTCTAGCATTCTGCATAGCTCACGTTTAATCCACGGTACTTAGGTCACAACACAAGAAATTAGCAACTTTTCTTGTCTCTCTTGTGTTGCATGGAAGCACAACAGCAAACTTGGAATACAACTGGCTAACTGCCACAGGTTGAAGTAGTCATGTTGTGTATTACTTGAAGTCCTTACTCTTTAGGGTACATAATATATGCTAAAATCCTTTTTCATGTGCGTTTTTTGTTGTCAGTTGTTTTGTTTCTTTGTTTTTATTTGTTTGTCTGTTTTCTTCTTTTTATTTTTTCTGTCTAGTAAGACATTTATAATTCAAAAATCCTGCACAAGCACCTACAATGGACATGCCAAATGACTACTTCAACACTTAAAATCAGATCACTTGAATATGTTTTCATTGTTGACATTTCTTACAGTTTCCTGTCTCAAAACAGACTTGATGAACCTCTGATGAAGGAGGACCTCAGCTCAATATTTATGAAGTTCACAGTTACTGTTAGGAAAGCTCATCTGACTAAATGATAATGGGATCACCATACAAAGCTCAATGGCCAACCTGCATCAGTCTTTCTCAAGTTTGGTGGAGCTGAATGCTGACAGATGACCTTACTTTCCCCGTCACAGGGGAATCTTTTCTTGAAATACGTAAACACATAGGATATTTACTCCAGGTGAGAAAACATTGTGCATTTCAACCTCAGCTTTACATCAAGAACTACAGCCTCACGCATGAGGCATATGCCATAGTGCTTGTGGACCTCACATAGCTCTACTGTTTTTGCTTCAGTACTGGTACTGGTGAATTCTCCTCTGGTGCACAGAAACGTCCAGCCATCTCCTTTCAAAAGAGTTTCTTCACTGTTCTCAATGAGGAACTGCACCAGGCCCACCACCTTTACACATCAAATAACTGAGTTCAACCCAGATACCTGAAAACGGATCAGGCAAATTTCCCACTCTTGATCCTCACTTTTGTGTAGAATCATAGAATCACAGAATCATAGAATGGTAAGGTTGGAAGGGACCTCAAAGATCATCTAGTTCCAACCCCCTGCCATAGGCAGGGACATCTCCCACTAGTACAGGTCACTCAAGGCCTCATCCAATCTGGCTTTGAACACCTCCAGGGAGAGAGCAGCCACAACCTCCCTGGGCAACCTGTTCCAGTGACTCACCACCCTCACTGGAAAGAACTTCCTCCTAACATCCAGTCTAAATCTCCCCTCTGCCAGTTTAAACCCATTGCCCCTTGTCCTGTCATTTCAAGACCTTCTCAATAGTCCCTCCCCAGCCTTCCTGTAGGCCTCCTTCAGATACTGGAAGGCTACTATCAGGTCCCCTCGAAGTCTTCTCTTCTCCAGGCTGAAGAGCCCCAACTCTCTCAGCCTGTCCTCACAGGAGAGCTGCTCCAGCCCTCTGATC
>VWZE01018023.1:36656-46673 GCA_013396675.1 Eubucco bourcierii | reverse complement strand
CCATTCCTCTGTCCATGTCACTGACAAAGATGTTAAACAGCACTGGTGCCAGCACTGACCCCTGAGGGACACCACTTGTCACTGGTCTCCAGGTGGACATTGTGCCGTTGATCACCACTCTCTGGGTTCGACCATCCAGCCAATTCCTTATCCAGCGAGTGGTCCATCCATCAAGTCCATGTTTTTCCAGTTTGGTGACCAGCATGTCAGGTGGGACAGAGTCAAATGCTTTACTCAGGTCCAGGTAGATGACATTAGTTGCCCTTCCTTTGTCCACTGTCGCTGTGACTTCATCATAAAAAACCACTAAATTCGTCAGCCATGATCTACCCTTGGTGAAGCTGTTATTGGTTCCCACCAATCACCTCTGCTTTGTTTTCCATTTGCCTTAGCAGAACTTTCAGCAGGATCTGGTGCATGATCTTGCCAGGCACAGAGGTGTGGCTGACTGGTCTGTAGTTTCCAGGGTCATCCTTTTTTCCCTTCTTGAAGATGGGTGTTATGTTTGCCCTTTCTCCAGTCAGCAGGAACTTCACCAGTCTGCCATGACCTTTCAAATATGATGGACAGTGGTTTGGAGGTCACATGTGTTTTTGGATTATTTTCTTGTCCCTTTCTTGTCTCTACATACACAAACATATATCAGTAAAATAAGCATAAATCTTTTTGTCATGGGTTGACGTGATTCTGGTGCTGTTATTCATACCATCCTGCAGTCATGCCAGCTTCAAAAATGAAAATGTTAACTGGAGCAAAGTATTATGGGGCTTGAAGTTCAGAATGCAACATGCAAGGCTTCATGTTCCAATTGCTGCTTTTGAGTTCCAAGTTTTGGGTGTTGGCTTCTTTCTGCAGAAATGGTGACGAGACAGGTGGGAGTTGAGTAGCTGCTAGTTTGGGTTTTCTGTTTTATGCTGGTTTTTTTCCTGTATTTCACTGTGCTGCTTCTGCAAATACGCTAAACTAAGGTAATCATGCATTGTATTATTGGTTAGATTATTAGCTAAGGCAATTGTGCATTGTGATTATGATATGTTATATTAAATTCTTACCTTATCTTTTTATCTCAATGCTGAGTTTTGTGTGTTACTTTTCCCTCTCTCTTTTGTGTGCTAGGGTCTCCCCAGTTGGGAATGGCCTCTAGTAAGGTCTAGACCAGCTGGGTCTGAGTGCTGCCAGCAGCTCCCTCAAAAGGACCCCAGGATTTGCCAAGACTGCAAATTTGCACAGAATGGAGCAAAAGTGGGGAGAACCATCCAAAGGCAGGGATGGTGCAAAACCGAGAGGCATGTAAAAAGGTAGGAGCCATCCAAAAGCGAGAACGGTCCAAATGGGAGCTCTGTCAAGACAGGAGACTCTTAAAAGTTGGAACTCTTCTAAGGCAGGAACTCTCTCCTTCTCTCTTGCTGTATTTTTACTTTTCTAGACAAAGAGTCCATTTGCCATTTTATACTGGGTATAAAAACCCAGCCAACCACCAGCCCGATTCTCAGTGCAGGCTTCCACACAGGTCAGCACACATGTGGAAAGGCACCTTTTGCTGTTCCCCCTTCAACCCCACAGGGCAGAGGAGGAAAGCAGTTTTCATGTCGCCTTCTCCCCATTGAAACCTACAGAGGAGGAGAAAAGGAAGGAATTTGGAGTGCTCTGGAACAACTCTAAACCATTACAATTTTCTATTTCCAGCTAGGCAATAAATAAACCAGAATGTTGGTTTCAATAAATCAGTGATATATTTAACCTGGAGAAAGATCTGACAAATAATTAAGATTAGTAAATGATGAGACTTTCAAATTGTTCCTAATCCATTCCCACAGATGGCATAAATTTGTACGGTTTATGAATTATCTTTTCAGAAATTTATTAAACTTGTTTCTGGACCATGAGTACAGAAAAAAAAAACAAAACAAAACAAAAAAAACAAGTTTTGAAACCATGTTGATTACCACATTAATGTTGTTGTTGTCAGGTTTTGTTTGGGTTTTTTTGTGTGGGTTTGTTTTTTGTTTGTTTGGTTGGGGTTTTTTTTGTGTGTTTTTTGTTTCATTTGTTTGGGTTTTTCTCAGTAAGAAAATACTCACGATGTAAACAGGTTTTAGAAGACATTTAGAATGGAGTTGTCAAGTGTCCCAGATTGTTCCTAACTTTCCCATGATGTAGAAGACCAAAATTTACATTGTCTTCCAGATAAAAGTTTTTTAAAAAAGCAAAAAACCCAAGTGCTTAAGAACCTCTGTGCTAAAATATGCTGTGTTAAAAATTAAAAGTTCAGCCTAAAGTGAAATTTCCTTGAGAGTTACTACTATAGTTTGAATTACTATAATAATTTGAATTTTACACCTTCCAGTTATTTCTAAAATTCACTTGAATTATTCTCAGCACATTTCTTATCAATCTTTTCATGAAGTCATGGAAACAGATTAATTTCCATAAATTCAAATGCTTTCCACCTCACTTTAATATTGAATAGCATTTGGTTATCTAAACCTAGATCTGTACTGGTAAATTAGAAGAGGCCATGTTCTCCAGCCATAAGACTTAAAGGCAGAAAAAGATTCAGTTCAGAACAGTCTAATCTTTCCTCCCCTACAGACAAGTAGCCATATTACTGCCTGAAACTGTCTGTAGCAGTCATTGGTGAAAACTTTTGTTAGACTATGATAAGACTTTAGGAAAAAAAAAAAACAACAAGCAAACATTAAACAGAACAGGATTGTTTCTGATAATTATAATATTGTAATCTCTGAAAAGAATCGACTCTACTTCAAGGGCCCAGTCGTTTGTGTATATACACAGATCCTGCATGCTGCAGAGCTTGCACTCTGTCCATGCTTAAAGGCTGAATTTACATGCTTACATGATTTGAATGACATCTGTGGAATGACATTTACATGATATAGATGTATGTGGGAAACTTTCACTATTTAGGTCAAGCTTATGACACCTTAGTTCTGAAAAGCATACCTAGAAAGAACATGTTATGGGACTATACATATGAGTATATGAGACCATACCGAGTACCATGATTCTCTGAATGGATTCTCACCGAACCCTGAAATTCAAGTTAATTAGTCAAAATGGTTCTGTAATCAGCAATATCTTCTGTCTATGCTTTCATCTTGGATTATAAAGTCTTGTGAACAAGGACTGATTTTGTTTTGTTTGTTAAAAGGTTACGTTCAGGTCAAAAAAAAGACTTCTAGTGACTAAATGGATTTTTAGATCAAGTTTACTGCCAAGCACGTTGCCCATACTTTGTAATAGCAAAAAAAGCACCAGAAAGTCAATTCTATCCAGTGGATATGTAAGCAAAAAAACAGAGCACCCATTTCTGCTACAATGAGACTCATTATAAGAAGTTAAAAATTATTTTTTATCAGATAAATATGAAAAACAAAAGGATCTTTAGATCCCATTTAATAAAAAAAAATCACATAATTAATACTTACTATTTTACATGTTATCTTTTAAGTGTTAAGCTTAGGCTCTGTAGTCAACTCATTCAATTATTTCTTATTAGATGATAATACTTCCCTCCATTCTACTTTATAACTCAGTAACAATCTCTACTAATAAATTCTTTTTTTTTTTTAAGGTTGATTTTTATACAAAAAGATACTTCTGGTAACAGGAAAGACATTTTATTTAAGCTTTCATCTCTCCTGAGAGTGTTTCTCAAAAGAGAAGAATAGTTATTTATTATCTTAAAGAAGGCGGCTGTATTGGGAGGATTGTCTATTACTCTTTCATTCAGCTTCTACATGGCAATAAAAATTACTTCTAATGTCTTTGGTGTTTCTCTGTATAGTTTCAGTATCTTTGGTACTTTAGGAAATACCTTCCTAGTTGCATCCAAACTATTTTGTTATATACAGAGAAAGCTAATGTGATTTGCCTTTAGTAATCTTTCTCTTTATGCCTCTAGGCATAAATCATTTTGATCAAGTTAACTGTCCATCATTTAAAAAAAAAATTGCTGTGACACTTTTGTTTCACACAGTATATTACTGCACAAATTATTTAGCCTATTCAATTAAGTTATCACTGCATGACATACAAAGTAATGATATTCAAAATAAAAATCTAAAAAGAGATCTCTTTAAATAGAGATTTTGAGATTCTTAATAATGTGGGCAATTGTGTATCATTAAATGGATGACTGAATAGCTACGTATTTAAAAGAAACACATTCAGACTGTGATATTCATAACTAGAGATCTGATAGGAGATCATTTTACAAATTAAGCTAACGGAGTAGTAAAAGTGAGTGCCTTGTCTTCAAGGAAGTTTAAATTTGGATTATTAATGGAGAAAGGAAAAAAAAATGAACTGACTTATAGTCAAAAGAAAAAGTTTTGGGTCTTCACAAGTAAGGATAGATTGTCTAAAACACATGAAATTATTCAAATCAAAGAGAAAAATACAAAGTCTGAATTTCTTAACATAGCATATGTGAGAGACTAAATCTCATCTCTCTTGTACCTTTGCTATCTCAAAACAACAGGTGTTCAGAAGGTGTGGTGCAAGCACGCCCTGCCTCAATGTCCAGGGAGGTGTATTGGGGGAATGAGAGGCAGAGGGGTGAGGGGCAAAAGTCCACTGGTGGCGCTGGACCTCTGCAGGCACAAGGACTCCAGTAAAGTTCAATGAAGACAAGACAGTTGTAAACGACCTGTCTGATGGGTCAGCTCTGCCCACTTATAGCACACCTGGCAGCTACTTATGCATTAATACAACTAGGGTGTGGGCCAGGGGAAGCTGCAAAAAATTAAATAAAATACACTGAGATATACCAGAGTGAGTTAGTGAGTAAGTGAGTGAGTGAGTGGTAGAAAATATCACCACGGACCTCCAGCCTGAAAACGGTAGCCCAGGATCTCTACCACCAACAACAACCATACTGTGCCCTAAGTTTTGCCTGCTGTAAAAAGAAAAGAATTCCTGGAGAGAACTCCACTGAGAAACTGTACATGCTGGAAGCTGCTCAAAGAAGGGAGAATCATCACGGATGTTCTCTCCCTCCCCTCCTCCAGCTGAGGACAGCATGACCCAACAAGGATGAATGTGGGGACAACTCCTCCAAGCCAAAGCAGCAACACCCTTCCTTGGACCTCCCCAGGCAAAGAAGGTGTCTTGGGGGAGCAGGGAGGTCTGTGGTAATATAGTTCCTTTCCTGCTCTTCTCCTCTCTTTCTCCATTTGTTTCTCTCTCTTCTCCCCTCTCTTTCTCTGTTCCGTTCACTTTATCCATTAATAGTCTTGTTTTTAATATTTGGCCCTGCTTGTGCCTTAATTCCACACCAATGGAATGTATAAGAATAAATCTCTTCTCTGGACCAAGACATTTTTAGTCTCTCTTCTCCAGACTGAGACAGCATATAATCTCTTAATTTCAAGTGTCTAATAGATAAACAAACATTTAAAATTGTAGTCAATATATTGTGTAAATTACTACAGGAGACAAAGTCACAACTGGATCAGGAGCACAGAGAGAACAGAACTATGTTGTGAAAGGCTGGATAGCTCGCTCATACCTTCCACTGCAGAAAACACACTAGAAAATACCTCTTCATAACAGTACTTAGGGTGAAAAATGTCTTTCTAGTTTTTAAGGTCTCACGATAGCAGGAAAACCCAAGGACAAGTTAAATCTTTCCAATAACTCTCTGTGTGTGTACATCTACCTACCTACCTACCTTTCTGTCTATCGATAGATAGATAGATAGATATAGTTATATATACATAAAAGAAGTAATAATTTCCTTATGTGGAACTCATCTCTAATTCCAATTTAAAAAAAAAGGAATTGATGTTGCTATTCACAACAGTAATTATTCTTCAGACCGGTTAATGAATTCCAATATCATACCCCTAATCTGATCTGAAATAATCTTACCTTTCCTCTTCCTCAATCTTTACAAAATCTGTGCTCCACCTGTATTAAGTATTTCTCTTCCTGCTGTGGAGAAAACGGTTGACTGCTTCATTCAAGAAAAACACAACAGTGCTTGGCTTTTGGGGACTTTCCTGTGTCGATCTAAGTAACTTAGTATTTTTCAAAACACTTTTCCCTGTTCTGGCACATTTGAAAAAAGTATTTGATGTGAGTGATCTCATACATTCCTATGTGTCAGGAAATCAGATATTTGATTCATCACATCTTGCTTTAATCTTAAAAATCTGCCTGGCACTGATTGACACTAATCATTTGGTTGGACAACTAGTCATTGAGAATTTCTGATGTGTCATTACTTTTAATTGTTTTCCATTAGAAAAACAAATTCTGCCCTGTTAACATTAAAAGCATTGCACCTTTTGCCCTCAGTATTGCAGGATTTGGTTAAAACCTATGAATTATAACTGTATAAACTTCATATCTACCAATAATGCAATAGGCTAAGTAATAATTTTAAACATACCAATCTGAGACTGGAAATCAGAGGAGGTCAAACCTGTGATTTAGGCCACTTTTTTAGTATAAGTTTGATGTACAAAACACATCAAAACTCAAAAACTACTGAGTGCCTTTCAAAAGCAACAAGTTTCATGCTGTTCCCATGAAAATCCTCTAATGGCTCAGGAAGAAATTGTTTATTGCTAATTTGACCTCAAGTAACCCCAAAAATAATTCTTTTTACTGTGCAATAGAACTTTCTAAAGTACATTCAGGACCTGCTTTCTCTGACAACCCACGTCTCCAGACACTGGGCAATTTGGATTTCTCATCAGGTATCTCTTACGTGATTCTCAATTCTTTATTATGTCCTACTGAAAAACGATAGTTTCCCTTAGTCCTGAATACTACTTTGCACTTGTCACACTCGTCATATTTGTCTAAATTAATTGTCACTATGATGGTGCAGAAGGCCTCACTTTGAAATGCTCAGCAAGTGGACAGATTGCAACTTTCCTCATTAATCTCTCCCCATCAATAGATTCCAAGTGTGGGAACCAAGGAAGGGAGTCAGCTGTAGCACAACTCAGTGTACCCCTGGTGCAGGAAGATTAAGGTTCGAAACACAGTAAACTGGTATGTCCACCTTGTGTAACATTTGTACAGAAGCATAGTAAATTTAGAACAAAGAACTGAAAGTAGTCTGTACCAAGATAGCCAACACCTCACTGTTATGCAATAAGTATGTTAAAAACAATATTTTATCCAGTCATTTTACTCTACAAGTTGTACCACAATCTGTGCAGTGGCATATAAAAAGACTGCTGCTATAGCAATAAAAAGCTTTGGTTACTTTGATGTCCACATATCCTTGTGTTGCTGGGTTTGTCCATCACAACTGTAGTAGCAACACCAAGACCCTAGCTTATTTTTTCCCCCTTCCTTTTAGGCCTTTTCTCATCCTACTGAGACTACTCAGCATTTAATATGAAAAAATCCTGACACACTCGTGTTCTAAAAGTATCATGTAAGATGAAGTCATACATGTAACTGAATCTTAACTTAGTTGCATCATCAACTAAACTTCTATGAATATAGACCACCAGGAAAAAAAGCAGCTTTTTTCCCTCTGTCTCCAGCTTTCTCAGCAATCATGAGGTTGAATGATGATCAATCAGGTCATCTATCCCTGGACTCATAATGCAAAAACCATTGTTATTTATTAAAAAAATCAATTATTTCTTAGACATCTCAGGACCGTTTAAATAGTCAAATTTGCATAACAAAGGCATAGCAGAGCATTCATCTGAAAGGAGAAAGGTGCTATGGGAAAGGTGTTTTCAGCAATGTCATGGTTTTAAAGAGCTGACAGAGCAAAGGACTCAAATGAATTGGAGAAAAACAAAATTATATTTGGAGAGAGTTACGGACAGAAATTACAAGGCAGATACAGAATCCATAAGCGAACCCTCTTGAATTTTCCCCCAGCCCAAAACTGAATCCATAACCCTCAGTGCTCCAATCCTCCCCTACCACCCTCCCCATGCATCTGCCATCCAGGAGCCCTAAACACAGCCTCCGCAGGCCCCAAACCAGGCCTGCTCCTTACATGTTTCTCCCAGTAAAGCAGCTCCAGCCCGACACAAGGCTGGAGGTGGAGGAAAGGAGAACGAGCTTCCTTGCTGTGAGTTTATGAAGAGAGCAGAATTTTGGGATTGAATAACAATCTTCTAGTCCCTAGAGTACTTTTTAACCTTATAGTTCCCAACCTGGGACAAGCAATAATCATATTAAAGGGAAACAGGCTGTATTGTGAACCTTTTAATTGTAGACCAGTAGGTTTCAACATTTTCATCAACTTCATGACAAATATACACAAGCCCAGATATTTCATAAATGAGTACTCATACAGGGTAATGTACTTCGGACTATAATTTCACTTTCAATAACAACAGAATGTAGAATCCAAATTATCTCCATGTTGCATTAAAAAAAAAAAAATCAATTGATTTTTAACAGCTGCCTGCTGAATCAAGAGAAAAAAACATAATAGAACCATGGAATTATTTGGGTTGGAAGGTATTTAAAGATAATCTATTTCCAGACCCCTGCCATGATTAGAGACATCTTCCACTACACTGGGTTGACCAAAGATGCATTCTGCCTGACCTTGAACTGGGAGCAGACATCCACAGCTTCTCTGGACAACTTGTTCCAGTGTCTCATCACTCTCACAGTAAAGAATTTCTTCCTAATATCTAATCTAAATCTATCCTCTTTCACTTTAAAACCAATACCTCTCATACTTGATAAAGAATTCCTCCCCATCTCTAGATACTAGAGCACTGCTATAAGGTCTTCAGAGAGTTTTTTCTTCTTCAGGCTGAACAGATCAATTCTCTTAGCATGTCCTCAGGGGAGGAGCTTTTGTCACATATGAAAATGATCTCCAATTGGACATTGTATTTTTTAATGATAATGTTAATAAAATCTAATTTAGTGCTTGTATTCCAAATGATGTATAGAGTTATTTTAAAATGGTAAGAAAATGTAGTATGCATTAGCCTATATAAGTTAAAAGTTTTGCAACAAGGTGCAAATAAATCACAGGTTTGCATGACATAAACCAAATGTAAGGCTAGAAATATTTGTGGATTGAATTGTAGTTTAGTAGAATAGTAGAATTAGTAGAACAACAGTAATGGAAAATATTTTGGGGGTATTCAGTCAATTATTTCATATTCAACAATTTTAGAAGTAGTTGCAAAATTGCTTTTTGATAAGTTACCTAGCTGTTCAATTGCCATGACCTGTACTGGTGTAGTTCCCCATTGTTTAAATGTCTTTAGGCTAGTGATTCCAAAGTTTCTAGACTCATCTCTAGCCACATCCAACTACCTCCCTTGTTTTGTGGCTCTTTACTCAGTTGCTTTCTGAAGCCCTAATTGGAAAGGAAGTCTCGAAGCTGTGGGCCTTGTTCTCTGTGAAAAAGTAGGTAATATCCAGTTTCCGTGTTCCATGCTCTCAGCTCTATTTTACAATGTTTATGATTTGTACATCCTCTGGGAACAGCTCAATCTCCCAGACAAACTTCAGTAAACTAGGTTTCCTGCTATTTTGAGACACACAGCTGCTCCTGTGGTAAAAGTTGAGCAAAAATGGATTCTATTAATTCATCAATCAGTGCTAACCAACCATCAAATTCTCAGAAGCCACACCAGCTTCTGTTACTGGTTACTACTGTTCCTCAAACAGGTGGCTGTGCTCTAATGTGGGAAATAGGTCAGAAATTCCAATACCCTGTGCTACCTAAGAAGCATCAGTATTTTTAGTTAAAATGTTGTATGGTTGTAATCCCAGAAATCTTTTCTAATTCTATTGTTTGTTTTATAAAGGATAAAATTTAAATAAATTCAAGAAACTCCTACATGATTTATGTGTAAATGCAGTTGCTATTCCTAGACACGGCAGATCTCACCTTGAAACAGTCCTAAAAATTTGTGAGTACAAAATGTGTTAAGTGTGTTAAGTCACTGGTTTTGTCTCTTGGGCTATAACTGGGGTTGATGTCAAAGGCCTGTTTTTTCTGTCTTCTTTGTCCTTTCTGTTCTTGATGGTGTTATT
>VWZE01018023.1:9368-19590 GCA_013396675.1 Eubucco bourcierii | reverse complement strand
AAAAAAAAAAAAAAAAAAAAAAAAAAAAGACATTCTTACTCTCTACCCACTAAGAAACTGTCCACTTTAAAGGATTATAGATTTTCTAAAACACTTTTTTTGTTTTCACCATTGCCTATGATTTGCAGAATGCGATGTCTTTATTTAGATAGCATAGTTGCAAAATAGGGAAAATAAAGCCTGCTGATGCCTGTTTTATCTGGAGGAGTATTTCTTTTTAAGTTTAATGATTAGCCTTCCTAAATAAAGTTTTTAATTATACCTTGCACTTCTTTGAAGCCCATTAGACATTTCAAAATGTAGCATACTGTAAACATAATTATACTTATAAGAAGTAATTAATCTAATGGATTTTCAGTCTACCTCACCTAGTGAACTGCAACCTGTTCCAATTTATTATGCTGTTTCACAGCAGTAATACAAGGGTGTAAATATTGTCTTTCATAACAATTTTGAGTGTTTTTAAGGAGATTCTCTCCACATTTCATACAATTAATTGCAGAAATTTACTTCATTTTGAAAACCTCATGACTGCTGATAATAGTAAAGCAATACTTTATTATTTTTACTAATTAATGTAGTGGTACACAAAAATCAATATCAACCTTACAGATTTAGGCATCAAAATTCCAATCCATCTGTCTGGAATCCATCTGTCTGGAACAGATTGTGCTATTATTCTTGGAATACATGTCAATTTTTATTATATCAAATTATTTTCTTTTTTCTTCTTCCTGTTCTCAAGTCCTTCATCAATTATATTTTTCCTCTTAAAAGATAAACTTGTACCTGAATACCAAATTACTAAAGAATCTGTTAGGAGGGATGAGAAGTAGGGAAGTTGGAGAGGAATTCCAATCTACACATCAGAAAACTGTAAAATAAATTTCAACAAATCAGTTATACATAGGAAGTATTATGCACAATCAATCCATTATTTTTAATGTTACTGACAAACTTAAGCATAACCCTATCTGTCATGTGTCTTCTTTATACTTACAGAAATTAAGGAAAGAATTGCTGAACAATTCATTAAATCTTGTTTGAACACTTTCCAATTCCTGGCTACATTGCTTACAAATGTAAAGAACTTACAGACCTAGATCTATGTCTTCTCAATTCACTAATAACTTACACATAAATATTTAAAAAATACTTTAAAATTAAGTTATTTACTTTATTTTTTCCAGAATTACACTTCCAGGTACGCATCAGGTCAATGATTTATAGGTAGTCTGTTGTCTAATTAAGGTTGGCACCATATAATTTTCCTGCTGGTAACTGTACTGTGGAACACTGGTAACTCTGCATTCCCTATCAGCTTCAATTTCAGCTTTTTATTTTCTTTTGATTTCCTGTTGTTACACAAAATTTTCAAGATCTCATGAATATCATTATCTATGTGCAGAAACCAAGGTACAAATCTAGACTGTAGATGAAAATATGTTGAAAGCTGATGAATAGCATTTTTAAGTGAACTGCTAACAGAATAACACACACTAAAATTTAGTGAAGAAGTCTAGCTATGCATCATCCTTCTTTCAATCACAGTAATTTAAATCATGAGTTTGGAGTATGTCTCTATGAAAGAACACTGTGGTGTGTCCTTGTTCAAACAGATCAAGACATGTAACTTTTACTGGCTACAATACACACAATATCATTTATGGATTTATAATTGGGGTAATGTGTGAATATATAAACTCACCAGAGTTATCTCTGCTATCACCAGAGATTTTTAAGTTGGCAATTTCAGTCAATTTGAATCAGTTTTTAATGAGTTTTAATGTATCAAAATACAGCAAATCAAAATGTGTTAAGATGCCCTACATGTGCAGCTAGAAAGTAATTTGGAATTTATTTATTTTTATTATTTAAAATCTTATCATGAAACAATTCATTGGTACATTATGAATTGTAAAAATTGTACTTGTTCAGTAATGGTTTACATACAAATTTCTGTAATTTGAGATAGTCTGTGTGTTTCCCTAGAAACAAATGTGAAAAAAAAAATCAGCAGGAGAAAACCATAGTTTTTTAAAAAAGCTAATTCTGTAGCATTTGCTTTATGGCACTATTATTAACTGATTGGTTGGGTTTTTGGTTGGTTGGTTTTGGTTTTCTTTTGTTTTGTTTTCCAGTTTTGTTTTTCTTTTCAATCTAGTCTAAATCAGGACATCTTTCAGACTTTATCATAACTATTACTAGAAGTTAAATATTAAGAACAATAGCTAGGAAACCTGAAGGAAATAGGACTCAGGTGTAAATTCAGACTGTTTTTTTTTTACTGTTGCAGCTTAAGTTTTCTTCATTAAAGGCAAGAAAAACACTCAAAAAATTAATTTCATAAGAAAACTAATTTGAAAGGAGTTATTATTATTATTATTATTATTATTATTATTATTATTAGTAGTAGTAGTAGTAGTAGTAGTAGTAGTAGTAGTAAGCCAGCAACACTTCGAAGCTTTCAAGGAGTTTATAATGTCATGGATCAAAAAGTTAGAGGGATAGCTCCAGCTAGTGCAGTGGAAGAGCTCTCAGAATCATGTATCTCCCATCCTTGGATGTACATCTGAATGGAAATCTATTCTCTGGGTTGTTCTGTTTTTGCAGTCTGCTCAGTCTTCCTAAAAAGGAGGAGGTAGGCTTTCCTACACTATTTTATAGTCTTTGAAAACATGGCTACATAGACTTTTGTAGTTCTGAGTTGTTAGGATACAGTGAAGATTGGAGGCACATCCACACAGGTTATTTAATTTTGCCCATAAACCATTTTAAATCTTATGGTTTGGACAGATTTGTCCTAGCTATTTTTTTTTTACAATTTTGAGGTGATTCAAATATTTTGTTTTTCTTTCTCCTATTATGTAATGTCAGCTATTCAACAAAATTTCTACTCTTTTAATAACTCTGTTCTAATACTATATTGATTAAGTTTTCTATTCTAACTGGAATGCTATCCTTACACAACAAATGTATTCTTGCATGAATGTGCACAAAATATCATCCAATAATTTAGAATTCAGACTTTGTCAAAATCATGTATCTGAGAAGAAAAAAAAAACCAAAACAAACAAACGAACAAATCCCCCAAACCAGATAAACCTACCTTCTTAATAAAACCAGTATGCTTACATAAATGTTTTGGACAAAAAGCCTGCAAGAACAATAAAATTAAAGTAAAAGAACTAGTTTGGGAAACAAAAATATTTTGTATGTATGTTCAAAATGTTTCCAAGAGGTTAAACAGATTCAATTCTGTTAGGGGCAATAACCTATAAATAAATAGCAGTGGCCCTCTCATGGACAGAAAGGTTTTTTATCACACTGCACAGTATCTGTGGGTTCTCTGGAAGGCATGATGGGATCTAAGGGAGAAAGGCATTTCACTCTCATTGAAAATGACACCACCTGCTATTCAGTACAATTACTTTGATTTCTCCATTCTCTCATTACAGCTGTTAAGGAATCTTGACTTTTTTTCTTTGGAAGCTCTATATAGTGCTAAGGTTACTGAAGAAAACCAAATAGTTACAGATTCAACTTCAGAAAAGTCAAAAAGTGTATTTATTGATTAATATTCCAGGTCTTTGGATTTCTAGTGTTTTTAAAATATTTCATGAACTTCAAATGCAAAACTTAACTTCAATAGAATTTCTGGGATTCATTTTGCTTGTTTTGTTTTTAACCTCTGCTGGTTTAAAATGTGTTGGAACTCTCTTCGATTTTGTTTTCACTGTTTTTAAACTTAACCTAGTTTATTTCTTAGTAACTGCTTTCCTAAACAAAATGAAGAATATAAAATCCTTAATCAAATTTCTTTTACACAAACAGTAGCTAATTTTCCTTGTTTTACTGTAGTTTGATAAGCATAGATATTTCTAATGTTGCTCTACCTCGCGGCTTTTATCTCTTACAATATATTGGTATGTTTTAAAGTGAAGGTACAACAGGGAGAGGTCAAATAAAAAGCTAGAAACTCTTTTGTAACAGGTCAGTTTAATCAGGTAAAGTTTTGATACTTTAATATAAAAAAAGTTAAATTTGTTTAGAAGAGTCTAAGACATTTCTTGACAGGAGAATCAAAATCCAGGGAACATGAAGTGATGCCAATTCTTGAATTAGACAGACTTTGGTAGTAGCAATCAGAGAACTTCTGAATCAAAAAAATATGTATTTGTATTACCAACACATAATCACAGTTAGAAGTAATAGCTGACTACCTAGAGGGATGATTATGCAAATGAGAGCAATTTTGTTTTCTGAAAGTAAGATCTTTTAAAAAATATTTAATTTTATTAACAAAAATAAATCTTCACAGACTTCCTGTTGCTAACTGGACACAGATTAGTCACAACAGCAGCTAATGTGAAAGGAAGTTCAGAAGTTTAATTACTCAGGCATACCTTTGATTTGTAACACTCTAGAATATGTAAAGGCCATATATTTATCCTGTTCAAATATTCTTAATAGTTTCTCCTAAACTTTACAATAGTCTAATTCTGATTCTCTTATATATATATATATATATATATATATTTATATGATTTGGAGGTATACAAGTAACTTAAGAAGTATTGCCTCATTTTGTTAGCTACTAGGATGAATGTGAATGTGAAAAATGAATGTTTTAATCAGTGTAGTTTTTTGAAATTGCAATTACAAATTCTAGGTTAAGAAAGATGCCTTGTGGCAAATACAATATATTCTGAATTAATGTTGTAGGACAAATGACATGGTTTTGTCATTCCCTGTATAGGGCTCACTGGCTCCACTCAGGTTAGGGTCTGGCAAAATGTGTAAAACTGAATGTCCCATTTTAAAGGCTGAAAAAGGTTCTTCTTTTTTCTTTTCTTTTACATTCTGACTACCATTTCTGGACCACAGGTTTAACACATTTACATTGATTAGAAAGTTTATATACTCTAAGTGCTTTCTAGCTTTGAACCTTTTCACTATGAATCTGTTTGCTACTGGGCTAGTACACCACCTACAGCTATTGCAATATTAACATGTTTATGTATGAAGCTGTTCCCCATTAAGTTGTAAACCTCAGTAATAATTTTCAAATAGTCCAAGCCATAGACTTTATTTCAGCATGAGTGATTTGTTCCCATTTAGATCAAGGGCAGATTATTTCAAGTAGAAATAAAGTATAGCTATTCTAGAGTAAGAAATGTTTTCACATGTGTTTGTTCAGGAATAGTTATTCTGGAATAGCTGTTCATGAATAGCTAATTTAGATTGCTTTCATTTGCTGATTGATGATAGGGAATACAAAAGAGCAGAATTCAAAAACACTTTTCAATCACCATTCTCTTGGGGGAAGAGAAGCAAAGTGACTTTGCGGACTTTGTAAAAGCACTGATTCTCAAGGAAGTTTTTATCAAAAAGTGTTTTATAGCTTTAATTGTTTGTGTGAGATTACTGCAGGATCTTTTCAAGTACACTGTGAACATTTAAACACTTGTTCAGTTAGCCTTTTGAATCTTATTATCACAGAAATGCGCAAATGCAATGAATTATTAAGACTGTAATATTCTTATAAATAATGCATTTTGTGTAGGAAGTTTAAAAGTTTATGATACTAGTATAAGATTTGTGAATGTATATACAGTATGAAAAGGTTGATTGGTTTTGTTTTTGTTTGGTTTGGTTTTGTTAAAAATCAGTAACACCTGTTCTTTCTAAGGAAAACTTTAAAATAAACCTCATTCTCTAAATCCTTATCCTTCTGGTCTCCAACTCCTGATTCTCCCAGGTTCTCTTCAGGCAATACAGGCTTTAAGATAGCTGAGAAAATCTAATTCAAATAACCTCCACCATTAACTGAATGGATGAAAAAAAAAAATAATTAAAAAAAGCAAGAAGCTTCCTACAGCTGATGGATCTATATATCCTGTGCAACCACACATCCAGAAGCCTTGAAGTGAACAGTGAGACCTCCATGAAAAAGTGCACCATTCGTTGCACTCCGAACTTCTTAATTTGCTCTGACAGGTGTAACCCTATTTGAAGAACCCTTCAAATGTAGAAAATCACCAATAATTAGCAATTCTGTAGTTATTACCATTATTGAAGCATTTAGATATGAGCTAATTAATGTGAATATAACAAAAGCAATGAGCGGCAAAGTATTATTAATAATGATTTCCTTAAAAAGTTATGTTTTATGATTAAAAAAAGTGGTAAAATATTTAATCTATGCACACTACTAATGTTGACAGTTAATAAAAGGACATGGATTTGGGAAAAAAACCCAATCCAATGTACTTATCATATGACCTTAGACTTATATTTAACCTTTCATTTATATAGAAATATATACAATATATGTTTGCAATTAATATAAACAAATAAACCATAATTTATTAAAATAAGTATATAAACACCTATGAAATGTAACAGATGCAGCTGCACAGTTGGAAAACAACCAACCATAGAATCATAGAATCATAGAACGGTAAGGTTGGAAGGGAACTCAAGAATCATCTAGTTCCAACCCCCTGCCATAGGCAGGGACACATCCCACTACTACAGGTAACTCAAGGCCTTGTCCAACCTGGCCTTGAACACATCCAGGGAGGGAGCATCCACAACCTCCCTGGGCAACCTGTGCCAGTGACTCACCACCCTCACTGTAAAGAACTTCCTCCTGACATCCAGTCTAAATCTTCCCTCTGCCAGTTTAAACCCATTACCTCTTGTCCTGTCATTGCAAGACCTTGTAAATAATCCTTCCCCAGCCTTCCTGTAGGCCCACTTCAGATACAGGAAGGCTACTATAAGTTCTCCTTGAAGCCTTCTGTTCTCCAGGCTGAAGAGCCCCAACTCTCTCAGCCTGTCCTCACAGGAGAGCTGCTCCAGCCCTCTGATCATCTTCGTGGCCCTCCTCTGGACCCACACCATCACTTCCATGTCCTTCCTGTGCTGAGGGCTCCGGAACTGCACACAGTAATTCTATGTAGTAATTCTATGATTCTATGTTATTTTCCAACCAGAATGTTTCTGTGATTCTGTATATTAATTAGTTCCTTATCTGGTTAAGAATGAGCTCTACTGGTTAGTTTAAGGGGAATGATGCAGTACTCAGGAGTTTTAGCTATGGAGGTATGTTATTTTATTTTCCTTCATTCTCCTACATATGGCTCAGTGCTTCAGAGATTCCCTTTTTAAAATAGACCAGGGGCTTTCACAGGCAGAAAAGGAAATCTGTATTGAGTGAAAATAAATTAGATTATTCTAGTGATATCTTTTGCATCTTTAAATCCTCATGTAACAAGTCAGGAACAGAGGACTAGGTAAGAAGTGCTAAAGCTCTCAGACCCTATGCAGGCAGCAGTGCATGTTCGCAACTGACTCTGGTGGTGTCAAGAGTAACTGAATTATTAAATATGGGAAGTACACCACTGTGGATTCTCCATTTACTACTACAGAGAGGTCAAAGAAATAAACAAGATAGTTCCAAGTAGCTTCTTTCAGCTTCTATGTTTCATCTGTTTCTACCATCATGGAGAATATGAATCTTTACTTTTAGTGATTGACCTGTAGTTCACACAAATCACCTCGAGTTCTAACCCATATCAATCCAGTACATAGAACAGTGCCGAATGTTTGCTCAACAAAAATAGTTTCTGAAATGACTTGTCTATTCAGTGTCTATTTAAGAGTCTATTAAGACTCTGGGAGTCTGTTTCTTACCCCTATATAACTCTTCCGTTATGCGTCCACCACTACATTCAGGTACTTTAAGAATACATTTAAAAAATATGAATTTTCAAGGAGGTGGAGGAATGAAGTAGAGAACAGGACAGTTTTTACTTATCTCTTATTAAAACCGCAATATATTAGATATACTCTTGACCAGTCTTTTTTTTTTTTTTTTCTCCCCAAGTCTTAAAACAGGATTACATCTACCAAACTGCTCTGGACAAGTGAGAAACCCAGTTGCTTGGCCCTTTCTTTTCACAGTATCTTTCATTTAATCTTTAACTCCAATGTAAGAAATGAATTTATTTTTATTGTGAATAGTTACATTAGTTTTGACTATCTCAGTAATAGTTATTGAACTCTTCCTTTGTTAAAACCCTCCATGTTTAAAAAAACTTACTCTAAAAGAACTGGAATATGTGACTCGTGATTTGGAATAAACTGATGTGCTTAGTATCTTAAACCAAACAAATAATCTGAAATGGTAAAATACTTACACAAGAATTTACACTTAGAGGACCAAGTTATAGCTGGTATCTTTACTTTGCATTTCTCATGTGATATTTACAGCTGGTATTTCTGATTTATAGATAATTGTCCCTGGGGGCAGGGGGTGGTGGGGGTGGTGTGAGGTGGTGTTGTGGGATTTTGTCATTTGGTTGGGTTTTTTTGATTGTTTTTTTTTTTTTTAATATTTGAGAAGGTGTAAATTAAAGCACTATAATTTACAATTACTGCTAGTGAAAAGTCATTTAAAATTAACAAAGATTTTTTTTTCTCTTAAAGATGCATGTTTGCTCACATAAAATATTTATTTTCTTCTTTACCAATTGCATAAATCTTCTTGAATAACATTTTTCAGAGGTTTTTTAATTTCCCAGAAATATATGCAAACATCTTATTTCACACTTATCTTGCAGAATTAGCTTGACTCTCTAATTCCAGGCTAGCATTGAAAAAATCTTTCTCCAATATGTGGCTCATGTGGGAAATAGGGCTGATTCAGATCACTCATTTTCTTCTAACTTTTGATGGGGTTCAACAATCTTAATCCACCCATCCAATTCCCAGATGGCTGAAGTAGGTGAGGCGAGTACCACTTCTGAAGTCATAGTTCATGCTGGCCTCCTTGTGTAACTGCAGTTGTGTTTATCTGTTTAATACTGTCTTCAGTCCCTGGCCAGAGCATTACTCATCTTCATGGAACATCCACAGAGAACAACAGCCTTCAGGGAAGTTGTTTAGCACAGCTGGATAGTCAGGCGATCTCTCTCAGAGTCCTTGCACTCACTAGCTGAGGCAGCAGTTATACATCAGTTTCATTTCATCCTTGTAATAACCAAAAGTGAGGTAAGTTCTATTCTTGATATTACTCATCAAAACATTAAGGTGATGATACCTTTTTCGAAAGCTTAATTCTGAGAAGTATACTATAGGTGGGACATGCCAGTATAAGGCTGCTTAGCAGCTGTTTTCTGATGAATAATTAGGGAATCAAAATAGAAGTTTGTTCTGAGTTTTCATCATGTGACTGTGGTATCGAAAAGGAAGCTTGGCTAGAAGTCAGGTTACTCTGGGAGGAGGATGTGGCAATGTTAATGAAAAGGAGGAGGATGAAGATGCTGATGCAGGTCTGTCTCAAAAGCCTTCTGCTTTCCAGTGTATCATCACATTCTGCAGAAGTGCTTTGATTGTTTATGCTTCTAGAGGATATTGCAGAGTTCAGAAAAGATTCCTGTTGTATGCATACTTCTGCAAACATCTTTATTGTCTCATATCTCAGAAATACAGATAATTCTATTGGTTTAGAACAATTTCTGGTACAACAGTTGGAGCAATAGTATATCCATTTCTGGATAGGTAGGTGGATCCTCTGAAAATATGGACATCCATCTTGTGAAACAGAATTTTGGAAGGAAAAAAATGAAAAATACTGAGCTTATATAAAATTTCAGGAATTGTTTTGAGCAGAGGATGTTGCTGACCACCTAGGAAGGTGGCTATAACACTTTCTCTAAGTCTCCGTGTCATGTAAGAAGGCAAATATGGTTTTACCCTAATGAAAACCAGTCCTTTGACCTTCTAGGTTCAGAGGCAAGGGGAAAGGGTTTATAAACATAGTCTATAATCACAGAAAGAACCATAATGACACCATCTGAATGCAGATGACACCAAGCTGTGTGGCACAGTCCACTTGCTAGAGGGCAGCGATGCCATCCAGAGGGACCTGGACAGTTTGGAGAGGTAGGCACAGGCCAACCTCATGAAATTCAACAAGGCCAAGTGTAAGGTCCTGCACCTGGGTAGGCACAATCCCAAGCAAAAATTCAGGCTGAGTGGTGAATGGCTGGAGAGCAGCCCTGAGGAAAAGGACCTTGGAGTCTGGGTTGATGAAAAGCTCAACATGAGCCTGCAGTGTGCACATGCAGCCCAGACAGCCAACCGAGTCCTAGGCTGCATCAAGAGCAGCGTGGCCAGCAGGGCAAGGGAGGTGATTCTGCCCCTTTACTCT
>VWZE01018022.1:35818-106950 GCA_013396675.1 Eubucco bourcierii | reverse complement strand
ACACTATAGGTTGTGAAAGGAAAACATGGTGATGTCTACTTCACTCATATGCTTGCTGAGATGTTTGGAAAAAGAAACTAAAACATAGATAAGTCAGTCTCAGTCTGTCCCTCTGGGAGAACAGCGTCTGGGGCGGTCTAGCTTCTGGCTCCTCTTTGCTGATTAATTTTCACTAACCACTTTTCTTCTAACCCTCCTGGCTGATCCTCCTAATTCACCTCGTGCGTAACGCAAACCTTGGGGTAAGGTACAGGGGTGGGGAGAAGGTGGAAGGGTGGTTGGGAGCCCCTCCTGGGGTCTCTGATTTCTGGGAGGGGAGTTGTGTTTCTGTATTACCTTTAACTTGTCTATTTCTGTAACTATTCCTGTCTATAGTGTATATCTCTGCTTGTATATTGTGTTAAACTGTAAATAGAGCTTCAGTCCTTAGCTTCCAGACAGCTGAGTTCTAGTCTGGGTCATTTTACAAAGTGGGGAGCGGGGAAAACTCCCAAAACATCACAAGGAGTATTTGATCTAGCCTAGGTACAAGAATTGGCTAAGTACTTGTTTTGGCCAACAATGTGTATAAAAGTGTTTCTGTCTTGCATTGTTTGTGCTAAGGAAGTTCTGCTAGTGGAGGTGAAAGAAATATGGGTGAAGTGGATTAACCTGCTCCTTACATACTTGCCTCATAACTATGTACTGCATAGCAAAATCAGCTCACCGGGGCTGGTCCCATCTATCTCCAATGCCTTTCTGCTCCATACATCTACTGCATCTTTTCCCCTGGCAGAAGTAATCTAGTGACCTGGCCCCTCCATCTGGGGTAGAAACCTCAATTTTATTACACTCCTGAGGATGACTGTGCTATCCCTGAGAGTTTCAAACTGCAGTGTAGTTGCTGCCCTAGAAACCCTTGAAAGAAATAGCAACAGCTGAATAGTTAAATAACAAAGCAACAAAAATCTTTCAAACACTTAAGACAATCAATTTAATTTTAAACAATCTTCTATGCTAAAGACTTAATCACTTTGAAATCTTATTTATAATGCAAAAAACTATCTAGGAATTAAAAAACTAAGAAACTAAGGACTTTGACACTCATCCTAATCAGGACACCATGATTAAAACAGTTTAAGAACATTTCAGAGTGTCCATTTAACACTTTGCTTATGTAGCAAAACATTGTAAGGCCTGTTGTGGTAGGTCTAAGCAGACCAAAATAGGTTTATACATGGCTTGGCTTGCCCAGACATGTTTTTCTGCTTTCCCTCCTTCTGCTATGGGGAGAAGCAATCACAGGAAAGAGGACAAAGAACTTGGAGCCATTGTGTCTAAGGACTCTGGCTTCCCAGACTTCTTTGCATCCTGTGGCAAACAACGTACACAGGCTCAGCTTGTGTGTGCCTTGTGCAATGCCTGTGTTCTGCCCTAAAAGGAGTAAAGCAAGCCTATGGCTTCACCTAATATGATCAAGCTTGGCTAACTGCCATTCTGATTGGATATTCCGTGTCCAAAGGCCCATTAGTCTTGGGCTGTATTGATAAAAGGAGATGAGCAGGTGACACAGCATGCTCTGCGATTGTATTTGTCCTTGCTGCTTGCCATTGTTACTGCTTATTGTACTCTATGCTTCTGGCAGTGATTCCACAGTTGCCTTCTGCAGCATTACGCTATGCTAAGCTATCAGCTAGCTCTGCCACAAAGTAACAAACTGAGGAACAGGTTCTAAATGGCTCTACCTGATAGGCCTGCATAGCCAGAGTGACATTTGTGCTGAGAGTGCACATCACAAGACACCTTGCCTACACCCGAAAATCTCCTGCCAAGGTGAGAAGTCCTGGAGATACACAGATCATCCAGAGAAGATCAAGACCAGGTCAGAGATTGTCTGACTCCTTTCCCTAGCAGCCTGGGAAGACTCAGAAGTCTTAGTGGATGACAAGACAGTAACAGAATTCCCTGAAAGTGTTTGGGTACTGTCTGAAGACAGACACCCTGATCTCCTTGAGACTCAGGAGATCATTTTGTGAGTAAATAGTTAAAGGCTCTTGTAATTCACCATTGCCTTCTGCCATAAGCAGGAAGGAGCTCCTTGGGTCCATCTAGTGGGCAAGTGGTGTATTGACTGCAAGTGGTACATTGATTGCAGGAATCTTCGCTTCCAGTTCAATTGAGTTCAATTTATGTTACATATTATTATCAGTTACTTTTAGATCCTGTGTTAGTATCTGTATAAGGTTTCTATGATCATGCAAAGAACAGATTATTATTAAAATTAGTGGTCAGGGTGGCGAGAGTTCTGAATATTGAATATTAATAAACAATATGAATCTTTGAAAATCATGTCTCACATAAATTAATTACCCTCCATAACAAGGCCTGAAAAAAGGTAAACTCAATCCAGACTGCTCAACTTTCCCTTATTTTAATCTCTCGAAAAGAATGCAGCAAAGTACAGTGGAGTAATTCTAGATGCCAATAAAACAGTGCTTCATTGTTCTTCATGGAAATTAGTGAGACATAATAATGTATATCAGTACTGCTAATGAAAGCCATAGGAGGAATTGTTATTGAATTTCAATGAATGAATTAATTGCTTGGGATTGTCAGACACATAATTGTTGAAGAAAAATTAATTCTGGAATTCTGTAATTACTACTTCAAATATTGTAAGATTTCACTGAAAGGGCAATCTAAAATAATTCCCCTAAGAATCCCCACCCCCCCCAAAGAAACGTACTAAGGGATATTTAATATATGCAGGACATTTGATTGCAGTACTGCATATGTGATAGAAACATAGCTCACAAACCCTATGAAAATAAATATTCAGCTTCTTACATCTGCAGTTCTTTGGACATAGCATGAGCAAATACATCTAAATTCTGCAGGGACATTTCTTAACATCACTTCTTACTGCTACAAAGCTGCTGCAACCTGTAAACAACTCTAATTTTATTGTTGACAACGCTTCGCAGTCTAAGCTCCATCCCAGGATTTCCTTTTATACACACTCCTGTTAATTCAAAGACATGTTAACAGTTTTCCTGATTCTAAAGCTGAAATAAATGTGTTTAGAGTATATTCCAACTCACAATGAAGTCAGTGAGGGGAAAAGATGCAGAGGGAAAAGGGCCAGACCTAGAAAGAAGAAGCATTAGCATAGGACAGTGATATGGTCCACAGCCCAGTTGGCTGTGACTTTTGTGCCAGAGTTCTCTGATTTGGCCAAAATGCTCTGGCTTTATTCACATTATACTATTACTTTGAGAGTACAAAACCATATTTTTATTTTAGAATTCTAATACCATAATTTCTTCAAAGGTAACTCCAAGTGTGCTACTTGGACACCAGGGAGAGACCTTGCAAGAGTGGGCCAAAAGAGTAGTGGAAACTGCTGGTAACACAATCAGCTCAGAAGGGGCTATTTCTCCAAGGGCATAAGAAAGCAGAAAATCTGAGTGACCAAATATACAAAACGTACTTGTGAAATGCACTGCTTCCCCAGCATATGTAACTAGAGTGATGCCGTGAGCCTTCAGAAATGCACTGTGCAGTACTGCACAAAATGCCTCAACTTAGGTACCTGAGAACACTGCTAATCCCTCATACATTCACATGGAATGACAGGATGTCAGGGGTTGGAAGGAACCCAAAGTGATGATTGAGTCCAACCTCCCTGCCAGAGCAGGACCATACAATCTAACTCAGGTCACAGAGGAATGCATCAAGACAGGGCCTTGAAAGTCTCCAGAAAAGGAGACTCTACAACCTCTCTGGGGAGCCTGTTCCAGTGATCAGTGACCCTTAAAGCAAAGAAATTCCCCCTTGTGTTGAGGTGGAACCTCCTGTGCTGCAGCTTACCTCCATTGCTCCTTGTCCTATCCCAGGGAGCAAGTGAGAAGAGCCTGTCCCCTCCCTTCTGACACCCAGCCCTCAGATATTTATAGACATTTATTAAATCCCCTCTCAGTCTTCTCTTCTCCAGAATAAAAAGCCGCAGGTCCATCAGGCAGTGCTCCAGTCCCCTAATCATCCTTGTAACCCTCTGCTGGACCTTCTCCAGCAGACCTTCTTAAACTGATCTTATGGAGGATGTGTAAACTTGCAAATCCGCAAGTATCTTCCCATGCTAAACCCATCACCTTTCTTCAAAAAGCATAACTTCCATCCCTGTAGATGGTTCCTTCTGCCATGCCATAATACCGTTGTGCTCACAGTCTTCTTTGCTCAGAGGTCTTCAATGTGATGTTGTGACTGTGGCCTTTTAGTGCACTCTCACCTCCTGTGGGCTACTTCATAGAATCATAGAATCATAGAATGGTAAGGTTGGAAGGGACCTCAAGGATCATCTAGTTCCAACCCCCTGCCATAGGCAGGGACACCTCCCACTAGTACAGGTTACTCAAGGCCTCATCCAATCTGGCCTTGAACACATCCAGGGAGGGAGCATCCACAACCTCCCTGGGCAACCTGTTCCAGTGCCTCACCACCCTTACTGTAAAGAACTTCCTCCTAACATCTAGTCTAAATCTCCCCTCTGCCAGTTTAAGCCCATTGCACCTTGTCCTGTCATTGCAGGACCTTGTAAATAATCCTTCCCCAGCCTTCCTGTAGGCCCCCTTCAGATACTGGAAGGCTACTATCAGGTCCCCTCGAAGCCTTCTCTTCTCCAGGCTGAAGAGCCCCAACTCCCTCAGCCTGTCCTCATAGGAGAGCTGCTCCAGCCCTCTGATCATCTTTGTGGCCCTCCTCTGGACCCGCTCCAACACTTCCATGTCCTTCCTGTGCTGAGGGTTCCAGAACTGCACACAGTACTCCAGGTGGGGTCTGACGAGAGCAGAGTAAAGGGGCAGAATCCCCTCCCTTGCTCTGCTGGCCACGCTTCTCTTGATGCAGCCTAGGACTCGGTTGGCTGTCTGGGCTGCATGTGCACACTGCAGACTCATGTTGAGCTTTTCATCAACCCAGACTCCAAGGTCCTTTTCCTCAGGGCTGCTCTCCAGCCATTCGCCACCCAGCCTGTATTTGTGCTTGGGATTGTGCCTACCCTACTTCTCTTTCATTTCCTCATAAACATGTTAATAGAGTTGATGGTTTGGTGTTTGAGTAAGTAGAAAGTGCAAAGGCATAAAAGGAAACAATCTGCTGTAGGACACTTCTATCCTCTCTTTGCTGTCAGGCACCTTAGGTGGTTGTGTATCTAAAGCACTGATGGAGAGCATGGGTTAGGATGGTGTTTTGCAAACAGGAAAAAAAGGATTTGGCACATGAAGACATCTTTATTTGCAGTGGATGGGCCTTCTAGTTTTGAAATTCTGACCAGAACTGGGCAGCTTCAAACTTCATTCCACGTAGATAATTTTTTTTTTTTAATGGAAAAATTGAGTTTATATTTGAATTGAATAGCTGATGTAATACCACTTTTAAATGCTTCGCCTGTTCTATTTTAAATTTGAGAAAAGCAACTGAATATTAAGCAAGTTTCTACGGCAAATCCATCACAAATAGCTTATGTGACTAGAAGAAATGAGACTTCTAAAGCAGCAAAACCAAGAAAAATCTCTCTCCCGTAATGTGTTTTTGGGTCAAATTGTAGTTTCAATCTCAGATCAGAATATGTTGAGTACTTTCTTGAAAGCAACCTATAATTCTGTGGAGGCAATATCAATATGGTAATAAGGTTCTCTGTAGCCATAAGATTGGTCATTAATGCTCATTAATTCCATCGTAACTGTATTGCTGCACTCTGGTTTTGATCTGATGATCTATGTGACTGTAAAGAGTTAACAGGAAAATGTAGATTTATACATAGCATGAAACTGGTGATCCAGATGTAAGAAGACAATGTTACTCTTTGTTATAGAAACTGCCATCTCATTACTTTTTTCCCACATATTTCTGGTGACATATCAGTAATTGGATGCATAAGCTGTCAGATACCAGTGATCCCAAGCTTCTCTTCCGTTTGGTGTTTCGTAGAATGTCAAGGCTGTTTTCCCTATGGTTTAACAAAATATGGTGTTGTATATAACACAGTTTCATTGTATTCAGAGTCCTATTAATATTAGTTACTAAATCTATATTGAAAACCAGTAAAGCTGCCTTCTTATTTTGAAGGAATAAAGATCTCAGCTTATAGTCTACTTAGTCCCAAATTAAAATATTAATAAGTTTCTAATTTGAGAAATATTAGAAAAATAAACTTGGAAATAAGAAAATTGTAGACCACCCCTGAAAATAATAAAATCTCATAACACATTCATATTAAATAAGGTATCAATTAAAGCAAATTAGTTCTAAAAGAAATTGAATACTCGTACTGCGCTGTTGCAGATGAGGAAAACAAAATTTGGTTACAAATTGGATAAGAATTAAAGCCTTTTGAAGGAAAAGCTGATTGTGTTTTCAAACCATAGATATCCTTCACACTGTATTCTTCTCAGAAAATAGGTATTTACAGATAATGTAGACCTCACATTTTTGCTTATTTGTTTATACTGAAGGCTTTTTTTGCTTTGTGAATAATTAAACTTGAAAAATAATAGTCTTGTGAGGAGATGCTCATCTCAGTGTTATATAGCATGAGCGTTTTTCTAGCAGCTTGGAAAATGTCCTATTGGTAAATAGAACCATAGATTCACAGAATGGTTTAGATTGGAAGGGACCTTAAAGGCCATCTAGTTCCAACCTCCTGCCATAGGCAGGGACACCTCCCACTAGTACAGCTCACTCAAGGCCTCGTCCAACCTGCCTTGAACACCTCCAGGGAGGGAGCAGCCACAACCTCCCTGGGCAACCTGTTCCAGTGCCTCACCACCCTCATCGCAAAGAACTTCTTCCTAACATCCAGTCTAAATCTCCCCTCTACCAGTTTAAAGCCATTGCCCCTTGTCCTGTCATTGCAGGACCTTGTAAACAATCTCTCCCCAGCCTTCCTGTAGGCCCCCTTCAGATACTGGAAGGCTACTCTAAGGTCTCCTCAAAGCCTTCTCTTCTCCAGGCTGAAGAGCCCCAACTCTCTCAGTCTGTCCTCATAGCAGAGCTGCTCCAGCCCTCTGAGCATCTTTATGGCCCTCCTCTGGACCCACTCCAACACTTCAATGTCCTTCCTGTGCTGGGGGCTCCAGAACTGCACACAGTATTTCAGGTGGGGTCTGACAAGAGTAGAGTAAAGTGGCAGAATGATCTCCCTTGCCCTGCTTTTGACACTCTTCTTGATGTACCCAGGACACAGCTTGATGTCTGGACTGCACATACAAATCATCAGCTCATGCAGAGCTTTTCATCAACCAAGACCCACCAAGTTCTTTTCCTCAGGGCTGCTCTCCAGCCATTTGCCACCCAGACTTTATTTGTGCTTGGAATTGCGCTGACAATACCAGACCACTGGGGAATTTGGACAAGTATCTGCAAGCTCTGATTCATTAATTGCTCAAAAATTCCTTGGAGAAGTCTTGTCCTGCACTTTCCCATGGTTGGGAATGGAGGCTGTGTAGTGGTTCGGGAGTTTCCCCTCTGCACACAAGATTCACCTGACTAGCTCAGACAGCTGGAAGTTTAGGATGAAGCTATATTTTACAGTACAAATTTACAAGCATATATACACTATAAATACACACACACAGACGCATATATATATATATGTATATATATATATATATATACATATACACATATATACATATATACATACACAATCATATACAATTACAGAATCATAGAATCATAGAATCATTATATGTAAGTTAAAAGTAATACAAAAATTCAAACCCCCTCCTGAACAGCAGAACCACCCAGGGGGGAATCTGAACCACCCTCTTGCTTATCTCAGAGGGCTTACTTGCACGGGTGAGATGCCAGATAAGGGTTAGAAGGAAAATGATTAGATCAAGTTATACGGGTCCAGGCAAAGGAGTTAACAAAGCAAGCAGCAGCCAGACAGAGACTGAGAATCTTTGTTTATATTTTGGCTTTTTCTATCTAAGAAAAGCTAATGAGTATCATAGGCATCACTATTGTTTTCTTTTCATATCAAATTATCTAATTTCTCTCATTAAAATATTCCAATTAGCCTCAAACCAGCACAGGCTGTAATTTACCACAGGTCACACAACATCATTAAATCATCATTGTGTTCAGACCAATCCTGCAGAACCCCTTTTTCCTCCTTGATCTCAATTAAATCCACTGAGGCCATTTCAGCTTTAAAGAAAAACTGTGATTCTCCTCACTGGAAATCCTATACATTGGATAAAATATTTTTTCTGAAATGAGGCATCACAAATAGAGTTGTCATCCCGTATCATTCTTTGCAGCTTTGGAATATAGAGGAGAAGTGGGAAGTGGGTAATAGGAAGCAGGGGCAAAGGAACTTTCCCTCAGTAGTCATTAAGCACTTACCAGTTGGAGAGTCAAGACTCTATTTGCCTGAAGAACACTTCAGAATATCTTATCTTCCAATCTGAGTTTCAAATAAGTAGTTTCTTTTTCATTTGTTTAAAAAGTATGAACAAAAACCCTGAGCATTTAAGATTTACCTTATCAGCTTTGAGCTTTGATGGAGGATATAATCCAAAAAGTTCATCTAGCTAAGAGAGGGCATGAGAAACATCAATTACGCAGAACATTCCTCTTGAAACAAGAGTGTGATACAGTGCAGAAAAAAAGATGCTTAAAGTGCTGTTCAAGCAGTTTCAGTACTGTCTGACTGCACGACAGCCCCCACAAACCAAAGGTGAGCTAACTATAGGCATCAGTGGTTTGAGATACTTGAGTATGAATTTACTGATCTAGTTATACACTAAATCATGTAGGAGTAACAGGTACTTGTAGCTTTCTCAGTCCTCACCAAAAGGCAGCATCTTCAGAGCAAAATTACTGGCATGTCTCCATAGCTGTGTATGATAGCCCTCAGGTTCCTCTGCCAGCATCCCACTGGGTATGTATCACCACGCCATTTTCACTACAAATGCAGTGTTCACAGATTGTGTTGGATTAGAAGGGACCCTCAAAGGTCATCTTGTCCAATAAGTGAGTAGGGACACCTCCAACTAGATAGCCTGCCTAGGGTCACATCAAGTCTGATCTTCAATGTCTCCAGGGATGCCCCATGAACCACATTCCTGGGCATCCTGTTCTAGTATTTTACCACTCTCATTGTGAAGGACTTCCCTCCTTATATCTAACCTAAATCTATCCTGCTCTAGTTTAAAAACATTATCCTTCATTGTATTGCTGCAAGTCCTTCTAAATAGTCCTTCTACAGCCTTCTTGTAGGTCCCCAGCAGATATTAAAAATGTAGCTATAAGGTCTTCCCAGGGCCATTTCCTCTCCAGGATGAACAGGCTAAACAGCCTGAACAGCCCCAGTTCTTTCAGCTTGTCTTCATAGGAGTGGTGCTTCAGTCTTCTGAACATCATGATGTGTTATACATCAAGAGAGAATATTGTTGGGTTTTGTTTGTTTGTTAGTTTTCTGGCTAATACCAGCTTCAGTAGGACTAAGAACAAACAGAGGTGCAATGGTCCAGGAGTGTACAAGCAATGTAATTTGCCATTATGATGGAGCAGCTATTTATTGCTGAGGTTTTGGCTACAGCTCAGTAAATTCTATATATTAAAAAAAATAAAATATATATATATATAGTTTGGGGGCTAAAAATTCATTCCAATACATAGCTTCAGCAACAAGAAAACACCAAGGTCTCAACTGCAGCATTATCCTCACCTGTCACAGCTGAAAGTAATGACTATAAGGAAGCTTGTAACTGTGGTGAATTTTACTAATTATTTTAACACCATCATTGCTCTTTTACACAACTGCTAACTTTTTTTTTGTTTACAAATTGTTCAAGAAGCATCTTCTGCTAATGCCCACCCGCAGCCATCCTCAGCAATCCAGCTTGATAGTTCTATTTTTATAACACCGTGCAGCTTTAAACATTTTCCTGGTTCTTTTTTATGTATTATTTACTAATCACACAGTACTCACACACACACACACACACACACAAAATAAGCACTCTGTTTTGTGGTTTTTACTGCTGATTCTGCAAATTCCCTCTCACCAGTTCCCATGTGAGCAAATTATTGAATGATTTTTTGTTAGTCATGCATGAAACTCCCATTCAAATGCTGAAATGCTAGTATTGTTGAATGGAGCCTTTGGGTTTGGCCAACACTCCTTTTATGAGTTTGCTTAGCTATAATCATGGAAGACTTATAAAACCACATAAGTATCTTGGGCTAGAAGCTCTCCTAGTTTTCCTCAATACCATTCTTCTTACAACAATACAATAATACAAACCAGAAAAAAAAATCTGACCTCTTCTTGTCAAAGAAATCAACTATGAAAGCAAAAAACTAGATAATTTGGAGTTTCTCCTACACCCCTTCAGAGAATGCAGCAGGGGAGAGGCACTGGAAAGAAATGTTTCTCTCTAACCCTTTCCCTACTCTGACCCTCCATCCTCAGTTTAATTTTTGATATATGAATGTTTTAGAGAAGGACTATTACATCCTAAAAGTTTGCTTTCCGTGGTGTGATACAGGATGTGGAGGGTAGTCTGTAGCTAGTTTTTGTCATCTGACACAGGGACAAAGTGGAGAGAGATTATTTCCCTCCCACCTCCTTCCTCAGCATAGTGCCTCCTCACAACCAGGGCCTGTCCTGTCCTCCTTTTATTCTTCTTTGCTACAAGATATCAAAAAAGGGAGATGCAAAATACTATTTGTCCTCTTTCATGCAACTTCACTAGAGAAAACTTGCCTTTGTATGATGGAGTATAGAAGAGGCCAACACTACACAAGTGACCTGTAACACCAGTGCAGGAGCTATGATACTGTGATTTCCTATAGAGTATTGGTCAGTGATCTATTAAAAAGTTTTGTAAAATATTTTTTCAAAACTCCAAGCACCTGGGTCACTGCTGATTAACTGAAAGACAGGATAGAGAAGGAAACTAAATTAAAAGCTAGCCTACACAAATCTGCACAGCTGGTTTCTGCCTGTTAACAGCACCCAATTACCTGGTGTCTGACACCTACAGCTGAGCCAATCCATGCCTCAGCTGTAGGTTAGCATCCCAACTCCTTCATGGTGCTTTCTTTGTCTTTCCTTCCTGACCCACGCTGACCTTTCCTCAGGGGATTTTCATCATCACTAAAAGGAAAAAATAAAGATAACTAAGATGTCTCAAATGAATAACAATAGTTTGTGGTTGCTATTGTTCCTTGAAGTTTTTGAGAGTGATGAGGGTCCTGCTCAGTAGATCCATACATGCAAATATGATACTCTTGACACATTAAAGTTTGAGAGTTAACGTAGTTAGTTATTTCCAATTCTGGATAATGAGCATCTTTTAAATGATCTCTTATTACCCACATGGACCTTTTGACAAGGAACCAATTTCAGTTTCATACTGTGTGTTTCACAGGTCACATCGGCATCACTGCAGCATTTAAAAGATTGAGACACTTTCTACTCAAGCTCACTGGAAGAGGAATAAGAAAATATTTATCCTTCTGAAGGTTTTTCTTGCAATGCAAGTTCTGATGAAAAGATATTCAGACATGTACCTGAGGACAGAATTTGCCCTACTGAGTTTTAATGCTTTGGGACTGACTGAGATCTGACAAATTAATACTTTCCAGTGCAATGCAAACTATACTCCTGCAAAGGCATTTATGGTAGCTGGATATGCATCCAAGCCAAGAAACTTCACAAACACAGGTTCAGTGGTTAATTTGTTTCTTAGGAGTAATTTAAAATAAAATTTAATTGCTTGCTACAGTGTTTATGATTCTGATTATTCTGGAACATGTTGTTTCTTCTTCTCTTCACTCCTTTCAACGTCTCCAGTGCCTTTCTCTGTCTTTTGGCATTTTATTTTAACACAGTTATTCTGAAATAAACATCTCCAATCTTCCACTTCATCACTTTCAATTATGCTGCAGTATTACAGGGCTAGCTTGTTTGCCTAAGGCTTTATGAATTATTTGGGAATACCACCACATTTTTATATAAGCTGAAAACAAATACACTGCCAGGTAATTAGCAATTTAACATGGATTCTTTTGTTATTCTTTAATACCCTCATGTTCCTGCCCTACTTCTTTCAAGCTGGAAGTTGCTAATACAGATCATAGGTCCACGTTTGAAACAGAAACAAATATAATAATGTGCTGAAGACTTACATCCAGCCCTTAAATATATGGCCTCTCCTGGTGAGTCAGTAGTTACCAAACAATTGCTACACCACCATTCAGCACCAGAATAGAAAGAGGGAAAATAATGCATAAAGAATAGATGTATGAGACAGGTGTCACTGAAGGCAATATAGTACACTTCTAGAAGTTCCTTAATACACTGGTGAAGCTAGTGAGATCATCATTCTAAATTCAGTGAGAAAAGGCACCAAAGGTTTATCCAAAAGGCCACACCTTGAGTACTGTGTCCAGTTCTGGGCACCTCAATTTAAGAAGGACATTGAGGTGCTTGAGTGTGTCCAGAGAAGGGCAACGAGGCTGGTGAGAGGCCTCGAGCACAGCCCTATGAAGTGAGGCTGAGGGAGCTGGGATTGTTTAGCCTGAAGAAGAGGAGGCTCAGGGGGGACCTTATTGCTGTCTACAACTACTTGAAGGGTGGTTGTAGCCAGGAGGAGGTTGCTTTCTTCTCTCAGGCAACCAGCACCAGAACAAGAGGACACAGTCTCAAGCTATGCCAGGGGAAGTTTAGGCTTGAGGTGAGGAGAAAGTTCTTCCCTGAGAGAGTCATTGGCTACTGGAATGGGCTGTCCAGGGAGGTGGTGGAGTCACCGTCCCTGGAGGTGTTCAAGGTGGGTTTGGCCATGGCACTTGGTGCCATGGTCTAGTCTTGAGGTCTGTGGTAATGGATTGGACTTGATGATCTTTGAGATCTCTTCCAACCTTGGTGATACTGTGATACTGTGAGAGTGTGAATACAGAGCTCCCTGTGTTAGTCTGTGTTCTGATTTTATCCCAGATTCCCTAACAGCAATCCACCCAAATTTTATTCATCAATTTAAGCAATAGGGAAGGGACCTTGCAAATGTGTGCTGTGGGACTAGATCTTGTTTTCAAAATTCATATCATCTTGTGTCTAAGGCTTTGATTGAGTAGATCTGTGGTCTCTACAAAGTGGAGTGTTGCCTTTCAACAGAGAGTGAGAAGTCACACAGTTTTTTGAGTCACCACTAAAGAAAGTCAGCTGTGTTCCCTTAGTCTGAGTCTTAGGCTAATAACTGAGGTATTTATGATAGCAGCCATGGCTGTTGGTCTTCTGCTACAGCTATCATGGAGAAGTAGTACAACTCGCCTCACTGTCAAATTGTTGCTATCCATTGAGGCCCACTTACTTCCTAACTTTAATACTTTGCTGACTAGAGTCAATTAAGAATCTGAGTTTCCTAAATGCACAAAGAATGATTAAAAATGAGCCTGCATGAGATGATATGAAGTCAAAACTAACTGGAAGTCACATTCTGACTCCTTGTTGTTATCTTTTAACCTCTCTGTTGTAATATGATTGTCCAATCATTTTCTTTATTTGTGCTCACAGAATAAATCTATTGTATTCATATCATGCAGGAGTAAACACGAACTATTTCCAGTCTGTGAAAGGAACTCTCAGAGAGCTGAGAATATTCCAAGAAAGGAAGTTCATAGCTATATTAATAATGTCATCTGGTCCTCTATATATCATCTTTCTATATATCATCTTGCCTTTGCTTCCTCATTTCTCTTTGAGTAACCTGTACTAGTGGGAGATGTCCCTGCCTATGGTAGGGGGTTGGAACTAGGTGATCCTTGAGGTCCCTTCCAACCTTACCATTCTATGATTCAAGGCTTGATGAGACATTGAACAACCTGATCTAGTTGAGGGTGTCCCCTGCTTACTGCAGGGAGATTGGACTAGATGACATCTAGAGGTCACTTCCAACCCAGTGCGTTCTGTGATTCTGTGATTTCTCCTTGCAGAACACTCTTCATCTGTTCATTGATTCACTACACCTGTTGCACATGGAAACCCAACAGTGAGCAAGCTGCTTACAGTCGTTTAAAAGACAAGCATTCACACACATTGCTTTGTAGCTTGTGTAAAACTGAGTTCTTCTTGCAAAGCAAGAGGACAAAGAGACAGTCAAGTCAATGCATTCACAGATACACAGTGCAAAACACACTTATATTGTGGAAAAAGCACTGAAAAGCACTGACTAAATTGCAGTTAAGGGATTTCTCAATTTTTGTTTCACTTTTTTTGTTTGCTTGGGTTGCTTTTTTTTTTTTTTGTTTGCTTGCTTGTTTTTTTGTTTGATTGGGGGTTTTGGTTTGGTTTGGTTTGGTTTGGTTTGGTTTTTTGGGGGAGAAGTTGGTTTTTTGTTTGTGAAAACTATGGTGAAATCTTTTAGGAACTCCAAGTTATGATGTCTGTACTTGTTGAATGAATGACCTGAGTTCAATCCCTTTTTTTTTTTTTTTTTTGTTAAACACTTAGACTTTTAAAACTGGTAACTTACAGAAAGAATTACAGAGTCTCTACCTCATGCTTCAGCACAATAAAGTGACTGTTGCACAGTGCCAGTATGTTCTGATGAGAATAAAACCTTAGGAAGTCGCTAACATTAAAATTTTTTAAACTTTATTCTTAGAAGCTGGAGATGGAGAGATACTGAAGAACTTTTTATGAGTTACTATATTGAACCACATAGAACTGCTTCACAAAATGTTAAGAAGTTCAGCATAGTATCAAAAACCAGACTTGCATGGCTTTTCTACCCAAACCCTGGTGATGTAGTCATATTAAAGCTTCTTCTGGAAACCTAGACCATTTCCCAAAAAGGAAGATAACACAGAAAACAGGGCCCCAAGGGATAATAAAGGCAGATGAGCACTGACAATTGTTGCCAATCTGTTTCTCCTTTTGCTTTTCATAGCTGCTTTTCAAAGAGAAATAACTTAGTAAAAAAAACGAAAAAGAGAGATTTTGTGAGACTTTTTTTCTTTGTGATAAATAAAGCAATGCAACAAACTTGAATCACAGTGTTATGAAGGAAAAGAAAAGCTAATATTATCTAAATGCTTATTTGAATATAAATGTCTTCAAAGAAACGGGAGTGAGGCAAATACTGAGTCTCTGCTAACTGATGTAATTGCCTTGAAACCAATGACGACTTAAATTAGCTACAACTCTGTCCTTAGAATTTTTTGAATTTCCCTATTACCAGAGAAGACACTCTACATGAACAATTTTGTCAGACACTGAGGGGAGGAAAAAAAAAAAAAAAAAAAAAAAAAAAAAAAAAAAAAAAAAAAAAAAAAAAAGAAAAAAAGAAAAGAAAAAAAAGGTGTGCCTTAAGTTTTGTCTACAAATTCTCTTTATTTTTCTTTCTTTATTCTGTCTTTCACTTTTTTTTTTTTTTGTCATTTCACTTTTTTTGTCTTTCACTTGCTCCTTTGTGAGCTAATTTGGTCACTCTCATGGTTTAGACCCAGCTGGAAGTTGAGCTCTATACAGCTGCTCACAAAACTACCCCACACCATTCTCTGACCCCCAGTGGGACTGGAAGGAGAACTGGGAGAAAAAAACCCAGAGCCTGAGTTTTTTGAGATAAAGAGAGTTTAATAGAATAATACAAGGAGATACTGTGACATGCCTCTCCCTGTCTTTCTGGACTCCAGAAAAAGAGAGTGCAGGAAAAAGGAAGAGAAAATGGAATAGAAAATGAAAGAATTAATGGCCGTGGCCAGCCCTATTGTATAGCAGTCTTGATGTCAGCATGGTATTGAATATCTGTTGGCTGGCTCAGCTAGCTGTCTTGGATGCTCCATCCCAGCTTCTCGTGAAAGAAACAAAAATGTAACCCTATCCTAGCTGAACCCAGGACAGTCACTTACGCTGGAAACTCGCATGCACTGAGGGAATATGGTGATGACTTTGTATGCATAGTGATTGATATTCAAGGACTTGGGTGCTTGGTTCCTTGCTCAATAAGGTCCTCCGTTTCTATGTCTTCCATCCTGTTTTCTGTGGTTTCTCTGGAGGTGATTTATTTTGGTCTTCTGTTTTCTTTAAACCCTATAATAAAAATATATGCAACCAAGTAATATTCTTGTCTACAACATGACATCCAGCACATAAAACAGTAATTAATCTTTCAGTGCCTTATAGGAAAGGCATAGAGAATAACACAGCCAGATGACACATTTCTTCTTTTCCTCTGTATTTTCTCTACTTTAGACACAAATCAACAGAACCAAGAATATAGTCCTTTTTCATTGTGGAGAACTTTCTTCTTTCTACTCTCTGTTTTTTCTACAAAACTCAGATTTCCCTACACTGAACTGAACCGAAATCTTGCCTCTCTCGTGGATTTAGGAATGGTACTGCAATGTGATGTTAGCAGAATCTTTTAAAATGACTTTTTCAGCTTCTGGGTAGATATAACTGCTTCAATCTTTCCATGTAAGTTCTTCAACAGAAGTAGGACTTGGTTTTATATAAATGCCCATAACCATTACCAGTGTCTCTTCTCCCCAGAATGGTGCCTTAGAGCTCTGAGCCTTTAAACTAGGTAGAAATGTGGGAAAGAAAGGAAGGAAAGACAGTATGGGGAGCTGAATTCTGCAGCTCACATGAAAACAATGGCACCTGACAGTAGAGAATGAAAGATTTTTGGACTCAGAAAAAGAGCTAAGAGTTCAGAAGCAAGGAATGACATAATTCTGTGGCTTAATCATTAACTACCTCATTTTGAGAGGTAGTTAAGTTAGAGGCAACTCATTGGTTGCCTGAATCCCATTTATCTTGGATGCCTTTTTGTTAGACATCCATTGGATGAAATGCAAAACCAATCCATTTATCTTGGATGCTCTTTTTGTTAGACATCCATTGGATGAAATGCAAAACCAATCAAAGCAGTGGGTTGGAGTCACCTCTACCAGGGACTGCCTTACTCTGCAGGTTTTACTCTCCCATTTGCATGACTCTTATGTTCCCTCAACTTGACCCTCTGCTGTTTTCCTGCTTTCTGATGCCCAATTTCAACAATGCATTGACTCACAACCCAGCCCTACCTCTGCATCAGTGATTGCAGCACTCATCCATGAATGTCAGCTGGGAGATAGCTTAAGACAACCACGCAAAAAAAGAGAAGACCTGAAGTCATCTGAGTTTTGCACTGAGTCAGAGCTGTAAGTACTTATTACTTTTTGAACTGACATGGAGGTGACTCACTGGTATGACCTGACTGAATTAAATGGGAGCTAGACACTACAAGGCTCTGCTTTTTCAAAACGGGGATTGCTCTTGACAGTAACAATAACCTGGTAATACTCTGCAACAGCACTAACCTGAGGCCATTAGTACCCCACTAATTACTAAATGGCCTTGCAGCAACCTCACATTGGTCAATTAGGGCTTTTGTGAATACAAATTCACCTTCTAGAAGCTAAACTTCAGGTTTTGGTAGAAAGTGGAATTTTGGTCTTGCCTATTGGAAGATTCACTGACATTAAGACAGGGTGTGGATAGGTGTTGTTCTGGCTAGCTCACACTGCCACGACCTGCAAAGGCTCTTACTGGGCTCTGCATCCCATTCTGTATGGCATCCAGTGCCTAGTGGAGGTGCTCTCTGAAGAAGCCTGCTCAAACTTAGCCCCCGCTCCCCCGCTCCAGGCTAAGCAGAGAGAAACAGAACCAATCAAGTGGACAGAGGGACACTTCCAAACGGGAAACAAAGAAACAGATTATAAACAAAGAAAAAGTTACTGCTGATAGTTTTTTATAAATTAGTACAATTAATTAAGTTACAGCATAATTAATTCATATCTGTTGGTTTTTTTGGTCTTGTTTCCCAGTATTTAGAATACAACTTATCATGCAACTTAATAGGATGCTGTTGAGCAAGGGCTAATGAATTTTGACTTAGGAACTTTTCTTAATGAAGTGCAAATCAATGCTTTTGAAATTAATTACAGTGTGGTTTACACACCATGTGTCTCTCCCTTGCTCTCCAGAATTGCACCTGAAAGCATTGACCAGCTAAGCTGCAGAGTCAGAGTTTTCCTCTGGTGATTAAAATTTTTGGGTTTTATTTGTTTGTTTTTACAAATAATGTTTACATCACAGAAATATTCTTACTGTACACTACTAAGCAGAGCCTTTTTTTTTTCCCCACTGTTTCTGCATTTTTAGAGATGCTGATGGAAAGCATTCTTCCTAATCAAGAAAGCTCCCAGTCAGTGTTTTGATTGTTTGTTTGGTTTGTTGGGTTTGGGTTTTGTTGGTTTGGTTTTTTTGGTTGGGTTTTGGTTTTTTTTTGATGGTTGCTGTGTTATAATGTGATTACTTCAGACCAGGGACAACAAGGCTGCTTTTCTGACATGTTGGTAAATTGATGATGTCAAGTGAATATTAATTGGTCACTGAAGTATAACTCTTTAATTGCCTCATGGAAATCCTGTAATTGGTCATAAATTGCAAAGGAGGGTGTGGCATCTGCTTGCATTCTTGTGTTATTGTCACTGCTGTTACTTTTCTTTTACAGTTCTGTGTATGTGAAAGTAACTCCTTAGAGATGAGCAGAAGATACACAGTTAGTAAACAGCAACTAATAGTTGGACTTTCTTCACTGCAGTTATTGTGTGTGTGTTGGTTTTGTTTGTTTCCAGTTGCCTTGCTAATGAGGCAGTGACCAAGCTGTGCTTCTCACAAACGGTGATGTGCCCCAGGCAGATGCTTTGCCAAGTCCTTGTGTTTCCTTGGGTCACTGTTGCATTCCTTTACCCTTTAGAGGTAATTTTTCCAAACAACCCAGCCTGACTGTACTCTGCATCTCTTAGATCATCCTTCATGCCTGTGAATATAAAGCACTCTTAAACCAAATTCACTCTAAAATGACACTTACACTAATAGCAGCAGTTCCTTAACTTCTACTATCTTTCATAAAATGAAACGGCCATAATGAGAGCCAGAGCAGTGTAGAAAGAGTTCTAACTTCTTTCTTTGTTGGTTATTAATGCATTTGAGACAGAGACAGTACAGGATTCATACATCCGTGAGTTAAGCATCAGTTCTGGAACAGGATTCAGAAGCCAGCTTGAGAATCGGTAGAGAAAACCCCTAGAGCTTCTATGTCTGAACTCGATCTTCTGTCCAGAGCTTGCACATGTGAATCAGATAGGTAAACAACCATATTTACACTTGGAAACTTTATCTTGGTATTTTTGCCTGCTGGTGCATGGAAAACAGAAAACCATGTTTCAGATCTTTCTTCACAATGAAGGCCTATGATCTGTAGCCACTAAATTATGGAGCATGAGGAGGCCACTCACAGGTTCTGTAAAAATGCAAGACTGAAGGAACTAAAACAGCAAGCAGAAACCTTCAGCAGGAATCTGGGTTCTGCTCCCGTGACTACTTCTGTGGCCAACTATTGAATATAACTTACCTGAATATTTTTTGAGAGCAGAGTCTAGAATTCCCTTCCATAAAGACATTACAGATATCACAAAGCTGTTGTGCGCTGCTATTTCTCGTTACAGTATCACAGTATCACCAGGGTTGGAAGAGACCTCGAAGATCATCAAGTCCAACCCATCACCACAGACTTCAAGACTAGATCATGGCACCAAGTGCCACATCCAAACCTGCCTTGAATACCTCCAGGGACAGTGACTCCACCACCTCCCTGGGCAGCCCATTCCAGTAGCCAATGACTCTCTCAGGGAAGAACTTTCTCCTCACCTCGAGCCTAAACTTCCCCTGGCGCAGCTTGAGACTGTGTCCTCTTGTTCTGTCACTGGTTGCCTATCTCTATGGCCACATAATACTTCCAAGTGTCCTCTTTGTTGTGTCATGGCCATGCCAATAATGCAAATCTAGGTTTTCATAGGTCAGGCAGCAAGTCATCTGCTAAAGCATAATATAGCAGAAAAATCCAACTTAGTATGTGCTGAAGTGATCATTGACATTAGACTGTCTTACAGTGGAATTCTGTATGGTACTGATCTTTAACAACATGAGCGTTCTTGACCATAAGAAGGAACAAAACAGGAAAAAAGTTATCCCTCCTTCAGGAGTCCATAGTGTTGGCAGTTGTTAAGAAGGTTTCAAAATTTCAGCAGGCAGCTGCAACTTATACTGCACAACAACTAAATTATGATTAATCAAAAAACTTTAAGTGGCTCCAGAGTAATTTAAAGTTCTGATCATTACAAGAAACAAGAAAAACGAGTTATAATCCTTTCACAAGGCCATTTTAATGGAAAAAGTTCTTGTCAGAGCTGAACTGCACAAAGAATCATATGTCTGTCAGGACATTTGACTTGTGTGCTCAACAGCTTGTGAGATATTTGTAATGCAAATAAATAGTATGTTTTGAGTGCTCTTTCTTATTGTTACAGAAGCATTCTTCGTAACACTACCATAGTAGGTGAGTACAAAAGTTGGTGACCTACATAACCACCCCACAGGATCTAAGATATCACCTCAAGTTTCCAAATGATGTGATTTGCAAATATGATTACACTTTTTCATCTATGGCTGGAGAGCAGCCCTGAGGAAAAGGACCTTGGAGTCTGGGTTGATGAAAAGCTCAACATGAGCCTGCAGTGTGCACATGCAGCCCAGACAGCAACTGAGTCTTACGCTACATCAAGAGCAGCGTGGCCAGCAGGGCAAGGGAGGGGATTCTGCCACTTTACTCTGCTCTTGTCAGACCCCACCTGGAGTACTGTGTGCAGTTCTGGAACCCTCAGCACAGGAAGGACATGGAAGTGTTGGAGTGGGTCCAGAGGAGGGCCACAAAGATGATCAGAGGGCTGGAGCAGCTCTGCTATGAGGACAGGCTGAGAGAGTTGGGACTCTTCAGCCTAGAGAAGAGAAGGCTTCGAGGAGACCTGATAGTAGCCTTCCAGTATCTGAAGGGGGCCTACAGGAAGGCTGGGGAGGGATTATTTACAAGGTCCTGCAATGACAGGACAAGGGGCAATGGGTTTAAACTGGCAGAGGGAAGATTTAGACTGGATGTTAGGAGGAAGTTCTTTGCAGTGAGGGTGGTGAGGCACTGGAACAGGTTTCCCAGGGAGGTTGTGGCTGCTCCCTCCCTGGATGTGTTGAAGGCCAGATTGGATGAGTCCTTGAGTGAGCTGTACTAGTGGGAGGTGTCCCTGCCTATGGCAGGGGGTTGGAACTAGGTGATCCTTGAGGTCCCTTCCAACCTTACCATTCTATGATTCTATGATCTCATCATCATAACTTTTTAAAAGGACAATTATATTAGGCATGCTTTATGAGTCTATTCTGAAGAACTAGCAATTGTTATGATTCCCCCTGGGCATTGCAATTAGCAAAATGTACTTACCATGCTTGGCAAAAAAAAGCCTGGCATTGTGTAGAATAAGGAGTTCCAAATCCATGCATTCTCACTGCCTTTTTTTCTTTTTAGATTTAACTTATGCATCTTATATTGGTTTTGCACATGATGTTCCACAGAAAAGACATGTTATCATGTATCATCAGATGCTTAAACAGTGGTGTAATAAATCACTGGCAGAAGCTAATAAGAGACACTGCAACTTCTCCATCACTTTCTTTAAATTTTGATTGCATATCATTCTATAATCTAATTCACATTTTTTTTCAACAGTCATTCTGTAATCTAATTCACTTTTTTTTCAACAGTCATTCTGTAATCTAATTCACATTTTTTTCAACAGTTTTATGTAGGCAAATATAAACCCCCAAAAGTTGTATTATTATATGTGTAGTCTTAAGACAATGATTCTGGAAATACTGCTTTCCTTTGCTTTTCTTATAAATAATATTATTCCACAGGTTTTTCTATTTGCCTTTCTGAGTTTCCCCAAATTTTGAGGAGGATGGAAGGGAATAAAAGCAACAAATTAAGAAAAACTTCAACAGAATGTTGCAGCTCAGTTTGCTCAAATTAACTGTTCAAATTCCTTTTATCTTTTTATGCAGAGTACAAGAGCTAACAGCAGTGTCCTTTTAGATTTTTAATGTGTGGAGTTCCTCTGAAAGATCTGGACAATGAAGGAAATTCAGATTTACTACTTACCATGCTAGCTATAAAATTCCTTTATAGAAAGAGAGTAACAAAGATTTGTGTTCCTTCCACAGTAACCAGGCACAACTGTAGAGATGGAAACAATTGGTAGCATCAGTTAGATCCAGCATCATAACATCTAATTTTAATTAAGCCCTCCTGGAACTAATATTTATGTGTATCAAACTGACATGATGCTGAAGTCAATTTGCTTTTGATTTGTTTTACAAAAACCACTCCAGAAGGCTGCGCCCAGGTCTAGATATAATAACACTGCTGACAAATCTGAAGAGAAAAATTCACATAGTCAGAAATAGAATTACCTACTGTTTATAATCGCAACACTAAAGACTGGAAATGTTTGAGTTTGCCTCAGTCATGGTAATTGTGAATGATATGGGCAAAAAGCTTTTCCTGCCTTTAGAAATGTGGAAATAACTTGCTTTCCTGACAAACACATCCTGTCCTCTGCCACCACTCTGTGTTTCTTTAAAAAGTAATTCATCCTCTCTTCATCTGATGCTTGCAATTCACTGCTTTGCACACAAATTCTATAGATATGACAGATGTCAAGCAATACCTACTGAAATCATACAATCATAGAATGATAGNGGACACCAGTGAAAAGATAACAGCACCTTGTTCCTGACATCTACCCTTCAGGTATTTATGAACATAAACAAGTTTGCTTCTCATTTGTCTCTCTTCCAGACTCCAAGTTTCCATGATCTTTTGAAAATGATGGCGAGCAGCAGAGTAACATCATCAGCCAGCTCTCTCAGTGCTTCAGTGAAGGACTCATGGTCATATGTTGGCAGATGTATATTTTCCCTCAATGGCTATGTGTGTTCTGGGACATCTCAAAGCCCAGCTTTCAGTAGAAAGTGAAGTCTTGTCCTATGCCTTATACCCTACTGTATTGTCTCTTCACTAGAAAGGACTAGAGATGTTTTCAGAGGGAGATGACAGTTTCTATCCTGGACAATCAGGCAAAGTGTAAAAGTAGAACCTCCTCAGAACTGCTTAAAGTTTTGGTTTTGGGGTTTTTTTGTTGGTTTTTTTTTTTTTGTGTGTGTGTTGTTCATCAGATTCTGATATTTATGCCACTATTGTAAACCCAGTGCTGATTTTTTATGCTGTTTGAAATGAAATCATAGAGATGACTTCTTTTCTTGTTTTCATTTTTATGTTTATAGATACTGAGATATAACAGTTCTTAAAAAGAGCACTAATAGTCCGTTTGCAGCATATGCTACTGAAAAGGCTGCATTGCAGAGGTTCAGAAGCATGGAAAGAGTAAAACCAACAGACAAGCTCAACAAAGTGAAAAGGCTATCTAAAATTTTGTCTTCCTCTCATTGTAATATCTTGGTAACAAATCACAGGTGTACAACATATGAGCAAGTGAAAAAGTGATTATGTAGGTTGTAACAGCAGCCTTGAATTCATAATGTATAATGCTTTCATCCCTAGATGTATTTGTGCATCTGTCAAGGTATTTTTACTAGTAGTATAAGGGCTTTTAAAATAATTTCCTGAACAGGTTATCTCATCTGCAGCATTTAATTGATATTTTATATTTTTGTCCTTATTACTTTATGACATTACTCCATAAGACAGTGGCTAAATATATTACAGTGACAGTTGTTCCAGCTTCCATTTGTGATTCACCCCTTTGAGCCTTACCATCATTCCTGCATATTCTTGGTGCCTCTTTCTGCTTTTAAAGAGTCTCTGTGACACTAAGATACCCCTACCTAGGCGTGGTAGTGTGTCTGAGTCTGGGCTTGTTTCCCTAGAGGCTCATACATGCTAGAATGTGGCCTGATGGTCCTTTGCTGAGAAATAAATTAATTGCTGCTCATTTCTGGGTTTCCTCTTGTCACACAAGCAGCATTATGCTCTAGTTTGTCTTTGATCTCTCTGACACTCAAGTAACACACAAAGAGTTTCTAACTGAGCTTATTTCTTCCGTTATCAATCCTCCGCAAAATAAAACCTGAAATCTACAGCAGTGGGAGAGAGAAGGGATTGTGACCCAGTGATTCATTTCCACCCTCACCTCTCTAGCTGCTGCTAGTGCTAATTTAAATGATGTCTGAAGCTGGTCTTTTGACATCTGAATTCTAATTGCTCTTCCAACCCACCACATCTCCTTGATATATTTTACAGAGAGGCCTTGATGCCTAAAACTTACAACACTTCTGAAATTAGTCTTTTTCTTTGGGGTTTTTAGGTGTTTTTTGTTTGTTTGTGCTTGGTTGGTTTTTTGTTTGTTGTTTTTTTAAGTTTTGGGGGGGTTTTTTTGGCTACAATAATCCCAAATCCCAAGCTGCCATCATTCCAATGACAAGAATAACGTGGACAGTAAAACCTGCATTATTAGAGTGACTCTTGGTTCCAGTATAAGGTATTGTATATATGGTGGAAGTTAGTGGAGACCCTGTCAGCATGATGCAGTTGTTTGTAAGTGGGAAGTAAAATAAAGCTGTGCAATTCCTCATTTATCACCTTTCTGAGCTGTTCCCTCCCACAGCAGTGATATCACCAGAACAAAGCCCTTAAACAGATCTTTATCCTGATCAGAATGATGCTTGTTACTAATCCCCTTTTTCAGTCTTCTCTGAAGAACAGCTTTGCTTTTTCCCAGTCAACGTAGATTATGCTCACTGTTTCATACCTTTCAGCTTTATGAATTATCTCCTTTTAAAATAACTGCAGCAGACATGTCAGCCATGATTTATTCTGTATGATATTACAACAAACTGCTTTCATGAGGTGATATTTCACCAGATATTTTGTGCCCTGCAGGCGCAAGTGCCTCTATATTCATCCCTGTGAAAAGCAGGTATCGCTGAATTCACGACTGGTAAAGACATGTGTAAAACTAGGCAGCTTTGAAAACAGAGCAAGATCACAAACTAACTCTTTTTTTTTTTTTTTTTTTTTCTGAAAGCTGATAAACCATGAAATGCAACTTAAAGGTGTCATGGTGTAGCTAAGGACAAAGAGCCAAGTGTGGATTTGTTTGATAGACTAAATAGATACTAGTCTGTCCATCATTTAAACTATCTGGTGAAAGATGTGGTCCTACATCAGAGACTGATGAAAATGCCTGCAAAATCTCACTGCTGTTTCTGGGTGTTAACATTACAGAGCCCCTACCTCTGCTCCCTCTCCACCTGCAAAATTCCTGCTGGCCTTGGAAAGAGTGATTTTGTACTTCAGCGACATCTGCTTTGAACTGTTGGAGTCTAATTTACCTTTTTCATTCCATTGCACTGGGTGGCAAATAAGTACTTAGAGATCTAAAGCACCACATTTCCATACAAGGATAATAAAAATGGTTGATTAATTGATCGATTGATAAATTAATTAGTATCTAATAGCTGGAAGAATACCAACTGTGCAGGCTGGAAGAGCTGAGTTTAAATGTTGAACACATAAGAGAGAAGGGTGAGGTACAGTAGTAGTTAATAAGCACTAACATGCTGTAGTTAAACAAGAACAGGGAGCAGAAAGGTGAATGAATGTCTTGAGACAAGTCAGGAGCACAAACGCTCATTTAAAAACTAGAATTAAACAAAATGTTTTCCTGAGGATCTGAAACATAGGATCTGTAAAGGTGGCAAAGGCTAGAACAGAACTTGCAGTTCCTTTTCAAACATCAGGGTTTTGCATCTCAGAGCAAAGAACACCCTCACAGCTGGTGGCATAGGCTCTGACAGCCCCTACAGAGAGTGTCTTTGAGTTTATTATGTGATAAGGTCTTTGCAGTGGATGATGTATGGTCCATGGCTGTGTCGTGGTGCCATAATGCACCTTCTGAGTAACCTGTTCAGCCTGTCTGATCTGCTTTGCTAATGGGGAAACACAAAAGGAGACGGTGAATGGGAAAGTGTGAGAAATAAAGGGATGACAGAAGACTCAATGTTCTTTCTTTCATAAGTTTATTCCTCAATGGAAGCTCTTAGCTGCCAGAATGTACATTAAGATTACTCATCCGAGATAGCCTGATACCTGCCTGGAGGCAGTAATGTGTTATTTCTGCTGTACAGAGCAGAAGGACTAGAGATCTGATTATCTTTACCTTCAGAAACCTGCATTTCACTGTAACAAGTTACTGGGCAAAACAGAGAAATAATAATCAAGTTGTTTGTTAAACATCTTTAAATACATAGCCATTAGTATCTGTCTTCCTTTTGCTTTTCACTGTTTTTTAAATGATTCTCTCAGGTCCCAAGGATAGAATGTGTGTTATTTTAAAATTTCACAGATTTGCTCCTCTTCGTATCTTTATACGATATACAGTAACCTTATTTTCTCAAAAGCTGTCCTATTATAATACAGTGAATAAACTGTATAATCTCTGCATGAAGGCTGATCCTTATTACCTTGCAATTTCAGTTGTTCCAGTGTACTCCTATCATATCTGTGACTAACAGTAGTCTCCTTTGAAACCTGCTCAGTTGCTTGCCTCTGTGTAGCCCTTTAATCCATCAGAAAATGCATCTGTCTCCTACCAAACAGTATGGAACTGCCATCTGTGGCTGCCTGTTCTGTGACTGAGGGATAAATCTGGTCCTTGCCCCATTCCAGCCCCTGAGTCAGGAGTGATCTCCCAAGCACCATGGCCTTTCTCAGCATCACGGCTGGGAAGTGGAGAATATGGCATAATGTACCCTGAAGTGATGGCAAAGCGTTGCTCTAATTTTACACCACTATCATCTCTGCTATAATGCTAGAAAATTGTTTCAGGAAGCAACCATTTCCATAAGAGGTTTTGTAGTAAAAGGCAGGCAGAACTTTATCCATGCATCAAGCCAGTCTGGAAGAATTATTTCTTGATAATCTAATGCTCTCACTCCATGTGAATGCATTTGTGCTTGAATAGTTTTACTCCCATTTTCTGCTTCCTTATACCCCTTTTCTCCTTGAATCTTTATTTGGGGACATCTCTGCAGAACCTTTTCCATCTTTTCTCTCTGGAATACTTAAACTAATGTTCACTAATATACTATATGCCACCATTAATCTATCCTCCTCTATCTCTTGATCAAAAGAACAAAAAATAGATGAAATGAAAAGTGTGGAAGCCCAGAGCAGCAGGGGAAGTCAAGTTAATTTCATTGTTTCAAAACACAGGAAAAGAGATGTGCCAAGTCCCAGTAAGGTTATTTTGATGAGTGCTGGTGGAGAACAATACACTGATGTTAATATGCAGAAGTAAATTCTGTCTCACAAAGCTCATTTTCCTTTAGCAGGAGCTGAGGAATTGGCTCCCTTCTATCTGTGCAGCTTTCATGAGACTCGAATTGGCACAGCTCCAAGCTTCCACTTCTAGTCCCAAAACAAGATTTTGAAAGCAACATAGCCTTTTGGTTTTTCATCGTCAAGGAGACTGGGCCATTTCAAGACCCATTCCACAATAAATTACTACCAACTGCCAGCTGTTAACAAACTCAGCATTGTCTCCCTTCTGTATAAACAGCTGTGTTACAAGAAGGAAAGAAAAAGGGAGAGAGGAAAGGGCTTGCTACAGCCCCATGGTGCCAGTGAACTTTGTGTACTCTGGTTTGTGAAGAATTCAGTAATTGTGTCTTAATGGAACACTTAAGTATCAAAATAGGAAAGTAAGCAAGCACTGAATGGCCCTCAATATTATGATATGATTTCTCACTGCATGGCAGAGCTTGGGCACAGAGCTATTAAAAAAAAAAACAAACCTCCTTACATGCCTGACATACATTTAGACTATGGCAGAGTGTACTGTTTATTGGAATAACTGACTTGTACTTTTTGTACTCGGAGTTTACAAGTTTGATAATAAAGTCTCTGGGAACAGTATCTATACACTACACACAATAGTCCTGAAACTTCACAGCAACAATTCATCGATATCCTAGAGAAAGAAAAGGTTTGTTAATTTTCTGGGATACTTCAGTAATGTAGAACTGCTCAGCTTTAATGCAACACCTGGTTGCCGAGTCAACCTGGTAATAGCGATTGTGACAAAACAGATTTACATGTGTGCATCAGTGGCAAAATTTAATGATGTTGGATAGCATACTTAAGAGAAGTTGTGCAAAATGTGTTGCTAGAGGCTACAATGAGGTGGGCTGGGGATGAAGCATGGAAACCTCCATTATTGAAATTAGGTTTAAAAAAAAAGGTTGGGAAAAATACTCTTTTGCACCACTAGAAACGGAATCCGATGGCAAATGCAGACACAAAGCCAAGGATTTTGAGGCACCATCAAGGGTCTGTTAAAATTTGGCTGGACGCTGAAGCAAAGCCAATTTACATAGTACCAGTTGGCAAGCACTTGGGTGTTTATTCTGCTTGATAAGCATCTCCTTAGTAACTCTATGAGTCAATAAATTGGGTTGATGAGCAGCATGTGAGAGAAAAACTGGAGTGCAATAGTAGTGCAACATGGAGAATGTTAAACCAAATGTTAGAGACAGTAAATTGAAATTAAGGCTGCAGAGGTTGCTTTTCGCAAGGGGATTCAGGTTAAATAAGTGAAAGGTGACTAATGAGAAATATGCAAGAGAAGATACTGAGCCAAATTACCCTGTAGTTCACATCCATGTCTATTTCCCTCTGCTTGCTCAAGTTAGATTCTGAATTGATTTTCCCTGCTTGGCAGTCCTTTGTTTGAATTGATGTTGACTGAGTGCAAATAACTGTAAGTGGTACATGGGGGAAAACGAGGTCTTTGTTCAGGTGGGGTACATCTGACTTCTAGGCAAGCTAACATTTATAATTAAAGCTTAAAGTGCTTCTTTACATTCTAAGGCTAGTCTGGTTCCTGTCCCCTAAAAGCTACTGTATTTGGTACCATTTATCAATGACAAACAAGTGACAGGTAAAAGAAACATTAATCAATGGAAATCCACGTTCCTGAGATGAAGTTGCATAGGAATCCCTAATGCTACCAGGGCAGGCCTTCGAACTTGACCACAAATCTATGAAAACTTTGATTCTTGTTACACATCTCCCTTTTCCCAGCCATTTACTTCTAGGCTAGCATCTTTGGGGAAATTTCAGATGAGATGACACTGCTGAAATGATCAGCAATAGTAATAGCATAGGGAATAGAATTTAAAATTTCAGCCATATATTTAATAACCTCCATTGCTGTCTAACAGTGCCAAGCATATTTAAAACCAAATCTAGAAGGCCTATGCATAAGATGAATAGCCTATGAGGTCACAGAGAACAGTTATGATGATCTAGTCTGACCTTTTGAATAACTCAGATCCTGCAGTTTCACCTAATCATTCCTACACCAAACCCATATTTTTTTTTTTATTAAACTGTGACAGACATTTCAGAAACACATCCAGAAGAGATTTAAAGAATTAAAGTGACAAAGAATCAATTGTAACATTAGTAAGCTGTTCTTGTGGTCAATTACTAAATCTGATTCGCAAAAAATGTTGACAGAATCATTCCTCCAAATAAAGTGCTCTCTGATGAAATTAAAGTGCTTCACAAAATGCTGGAGAGTGTTATGGACTTGATTCAGCTAAGAGAAGAGTTTCAGGCAGACACGTTTAAAACCTTCATGTTTTGAAGCAGCTTCACTAGAAATTTGAATTTGATGTTACACTATAAAAAATTGAAATGAAAGCATTCTAACTTCTTGGATTTTTCTTGTAGTGGAAGATACATGTCCTGGCTTGCCCAGGTATGATCCCATCATCCCCTTCCCTCTGCTGGGGATGGAGGAGAAAGCAGAGTGCAGGGAGAAGACAAGACTTGCCCAGACTTGTATTTCCCAAATATGGGAAAGCAAGCTCCTGACTTCATCTAATATGGCAAGGTTTGGCAAAGTGCCGTTCTGATTGGCAAATCTCTGTGGTCCAAGGGGACGTCACATTTTGGGCAATCAATAAGTAGGCTTTTGCAAAAGGGTTCTTTTGCTTTTTGCTTTTACTTTTGCTTTGCCTACAATGACCTACAAGACACCGACAGAATTCCCTTTGAGTTTCAGATACTGTCTGATACCATTTTGAGAGTAAATATTCAAAGCCTCTCTCTAAGAAATTCTGTAATTAGATTCCATTGTGCCTTTCTGCCTTAGTGGCAGAAAGGAGCCTCTCAAGTCCCCTGATAGGCAAGAGGTATAACTGAAACTAAGAACCTCTTTCCAGTTTTAATATTTGTATTTGCTAGTTTTCTTAAGGTGTTCTAGTTTACCTGTTCCCTGTCTGTGTAAGTATCCAAACCATGTGTTTCAAACATTGTAAATGAGTTTTTTGGTGAGATTTAATGTTAATAAACAGTTTGCATAGTTATTAACAATCTTTGCCCAGGCATCAAAATTAATATAAATTATTAATTTTGTATCATTGGTAACATATAGTTACTAAGAAATTTGAGGTTTGGGGCATCATACAGTCAAAATGCAGGTATATATTGAAAAGAGATATTGTATTCTCTAAGTCGTCCCTGAAGTTTTATTAATTATCCTCAAAATTAAACTGTCTTAAAATCCAGCCTGAACTGGTGCTTACTTCAGCTTTATAGAGAGGATCTTACATGTTATGTAGTAGCATGCCTGATGGCTAGCTATTACAATTTTCTTGATTTCTCTTCTGTGAAACAAACGATTTTTACAATGTTCTTCTAGAAAACAGAACAGACTGAAGTTCTCAAGACTCTCACCATGATGTGAGGTTTTTTTTCCTACACTTTTAATCCTTATGATGGCTTTTCAAAATCTCTTTCCAGTTTTCAATATAATTTCTAAAAATGATACTACATTCTTACAATAACAGCTGAACTGTTAGCACTTTTTGCTTACAGTGTTTAATTGCTCTCATTAACTTGTAGTAAGCTTCTTGGCCCTTCTTCAGTAATGTATTAAGATTTATGTGATCAAATTTAGGGAGCATTGCCTGTTATCCAAAGGATTTCTAAAATGCCCTTAAAGTACTGACTTCTTTTTGTTGACTGCCAGTGGAGCCTGATGACAGCTCAGAAGTAGATATCAGCACTGTAGACAGTGAAAGGTAGCAGGATTAATTCCTCTGCAAGAAACCAACAATATGAATCAGTTATTGACTCAGAGACATACAGTTTCTTAATTATTTTTTTTTTCTTAGAACAGTTTTCTTGCCTTTGTACAAAGGGAAAACATTCCAATGTGAAGATGATGACTCATTAACCTAAAAGAGTTTCAATCACTGGTTTAAAATATTTTTTTCCATCGTCCAACACTGACTTGATAGTTGTTAAATGGTGTGATTAGCACAACTTTTATTTTAAATTCAAGTCTCTAAAAAAGAAAAATCCATGACAGGGCAATAAGTTTCTGTATCATTGAAAATTACAAAGATACCTCTAAGTTGCACCTGAACTGAACAGTGAGTGGGCACAATAACTTCATTGCCTTACTGACTACTTCCCACTACCACAGTATTTGCTTTCTATGTGGGGATACAGCACTTCTGCTTCATTTCTCTGACTCATAAGACTTAAAAGGTCTATCCTTAAAAGAAATTTTGCACCCTCCATTTTCATTCTTTCTAACAAGATGGTCAGTAAGTGTCCAGGCTGAATGATGAGTCAGTGTGCTGGTTTGAGGTTAATTGGAATACTTGAATAAGAAAAATTAGATTATAGACTGTGAAAAGAAAAACAGTGGTGATGTCTACTTCACTCATAGACTTGCTGAGATGTATAAAAACAAGGACACAAACACAGGTAAGATAGAGTCTCTCTCTCTCTCTGTTGTAGTAGGTGCGTTTTCTCCCTGGGCTTTTGCAGCTGTGTAACCCAACTAATTATTCTGTTTCTAACCCCCTTGCCAATCCTCCAAACTCACCTTGCACGTAAGGCAGACCCTGAGATAAGGCAGAGGGGTGGAAAGAAGGTGGAAGGGTGGTTGGAAGCCCCTCCTGGGGACTCTGATTTCTGGGAGGGGTATTGTGTTTCTATATTACCTTTAACTTGTATATTTCTGTATATTCCTGTATATATTTTGTAATATGTTGTAAATATCTGCTTGTATATTGTGCTAAGTTGTGAATATAAAGCTTCATTCCTTAACTTACATCTGGCTGAGTCTAGTCTGGGTGATTTTCATAGAGTGTGGGGGGGGGTGAGTAACTCCCAAAACATCAGAGTCAGAAAATTTGTCATATCTTCTCATAGAATCATAGAATGATTTGGATTGGAACAAACATCTGAAGAGGGGGTGGACACCCTTCACTAGTGAAATCTTTCATCAGACTGCTCAAAGCCCTATGCTACCTGGCCTCAAACGCCAGTGGTGGAGCATCCACAACTTCTCTGGGCAACCTGTTGCTGTATGTTATCATTTTCTCCACAAAAATATTCCTTCTTTATGTCAAACTTAAATCTATCCTCTTTATGATTAAAACCTTTCCCCCTTGTTCTCTCACTGCAGACCCTGGAAAAATCCTTTCTCTATAAGCTCCCTGTCAATATTAAAAAGCTACAACAAGATATCTTTGGAGCCTTCTCCAGGCTAGACAACACCAGCTCTCTCAGCGTTTCCTCAGTGAAGGCATACATCCCTCTAATTATTTTTGCTGCTCTCCTCTGGACCCACTCCAACAGGAATCTTTCCTGTGTTGGAGATTCCAGAGCCACACACAGGTATTCCAAGTGGAGTCATACATGAGTGAGTAAAGGAACAAAAATCTCCCTTCACCTGCTGGCCATGCTGCTTTTGATGGAGCCCAAGGTACTGTTGGCATTCTGGGCTGTAGATACACATTCTCATCTCAAACCCAGCTTTTCATCCACCGGTATCCCTAAACCCTTCTCTGCAGGGCTGCTTTCAGTCTATTTGTCCCCCAGTCTATATTCATACTGGAGATACCCTGAGATTGCCCTGACTCATGTGCAGGGTTAAGCACTTGGTCTTGTTGAACTTCATGAGGTTCATATAGGCCCACTCCTCAAGCTGGTCCAGTTCCCCTTGGATGGCTTCCTATCCCTCAAGCAAATCAGTTGCATCACTCAGACTGCTGTAGTCTGCAAACTTGATGAGGGTGCACTCATTCCTACTATCTATGTCACTGACAAAGATACTAAGTAGTATTGGTCCCAGTACAGATCCTTGAGGGACACTACTTGCTACTGGTTTCCACTCCAACACTGATCCATTAACAGTAATTCTTTGGTTGTGGTGATCCAGCCAATATAAACTACTAATCATTCCAACTACACCAGAGTGGAAAACTCTGACTGAAGCATTTAAGATATATTCACCTTCTTGCCTTTTGTCTCTCACTGTAAAGTCTGGAAACAGTCTGTTTATTAATAGGAAAGTGCATAATGCAACTGGACTTTCTTTTGGGGTCTCTAAATTTACTGGGGGAAATTATAGGGTAAATAGTTTTAAGTGGTGAATGAGTACTCACTTCACAGTCGTTAATGCTCTCAATTGCCAGTAAAGGAAAAGCTGAGATTCCCAGACTGCAGAAAATATATCCTAGTTTCAGCAGAACTTCTCCATACACAGAGAAATTGCAAGGCAAAAAAGTTTGGGCAGGATCTGAGGTCATATCAAAAGAGTAAAAAGAGGTACAACTACTGATTTGTGTTATACAGTCAGAATTAAGGCCTGTTTTTCATATTACAAGAGAATTATTACTTTATTCCATGCAAAAGGGGCTACATTGTGTAGTAATCATGGGCATACCTTTAAAATATTTTAAAAGTTTTTTTATGATTTCAGGGATGGATGATGATGTATATGTTTCCATTTATTTTAAAATTACATTTTCTGGAATTGTTAATAGTATTAAACACATAAGAATTCAAGTACAGAATTCAAGTACAGAATTAAACCATCAGGGTCATTTGCTTTTGTCTATTATGTTCTTCAATGGCTATTTCACCCTAAGGCATGGATTAAATGGTGTCCCATGTTAATGTTTCCACCTTCTTTGTTTATATCTTTTCTCATGGTACTTTCTAAGTCTACCATTCTTGTTAGACCAGTATGCCATTTTATCTTAGACAGAGAAGTTTATGTTTTCCAGTTTCTTGTGGCAATGTATCTTGATATAGGAAATGAAAAAAAGTGTAATTTTCTTCCTCTTTAATGAAAGACTGACTTTCATCTAAACTATACAAGGTTAAAATAAATTTATAGCAGAAAGTCCAGGATTTGTTACACTTCAGTAGACATTTCATGGGAAGCACTGTAAGAAATAGGCATTAATAGCAGGATTTCCAGTTATGGGTTGAAGTATTAAAGATTATAATGATGCTCTGGCAGGTATAACTCAGGACTTCTAGAAAAGCCAGAAATTGCAGGAGGAGGAGGTGATGCCTTAGGCATCTTGGAAGGTACTAATATTTATGTAAGTACTGGGCCTCTGCTTTAGGATGTGCTGATTGCTCTCTATGATCCATTGACTATATTAACTGAAAGTTCATTAACTTTGGCAAGAGAGTAGACACCTAATGGACAAGGAGACATCTTCATTTAGATGACTTAATCTACAAACTAAATTCTGTGCTCAACAAAAAATGCTTGTCTAGCTTTACACTATTGCAAATAAAGTAGCATCCCCTTAGGTAATTCATACAGTCTATACTCCATGACTCATCTCCTGCAGATGGCTCATTTACTTATATCTACTTTAGTTTATGTGCCATATAAGCAATAGGTAGTAATGGCATCAGAAAAACAACCTGTAACAAGAAATACTATGTCTACTTAAAGAATTTTCATTACAGCTCTGTCCAGTAGATGATCAGCAATGTAGACATGCACTGATTCCTTCTACAGCTGCAATTCTGCCCTTCTGTGATTTCAAATTATGATGCTGCCTTTTAGTTATGTAATCACATTTCAAAGGTATGTTCTGAGGGACAGACATGAACAGAACCTAATTGGATGTCTTAACTAAAAGACAGTGGTTTCTCTTTAGCCATTCCCTAGTGTTACTTTCTGCATTGCCTCTACATTTCCTCCTGGATGAAACAAAAGATTTGTGAACAAATACTCTTGGGTGTAGCATACTATTTCACCTGAAAAGGATTTTTTTTTCATTAATTTTTAAATTAACCACTTTTAAAAGTAATAAAACATTAATGTTTTAAACTTTTTATCAATAATCATGAGTACTGACTCTTCCAGTTCTATATCACAAAGTTTTACTACTTGTGTTAGCAGTCCCTTTGTGGGATGTCCCCAGATGGAAAGAATATCACAGTATCATCAGGACATTATTAGGACAAGAAAATCACAGGACATCACAGTAGCAAACAACTGAAAGAAGGAGAAATAATGCAAAATAGCTCAGCTTTGCTTTTGTAAAATGGAATAATCTTGCTTCAGCTGATACATAAACACTATGAGAGGACAGAGCACGTGCAGTGTCATTCAGTGTGTGACCCTGTCAGGAACAACAAAAAAAAAAATTTAAGTATAAGTAAATCATGCTTCCCAAATGTGCTGGTTTGAGGCTAATTGGAATATTTTAACAGAGAAAATTACACTATAGGCTGTGAAAAGAAAACAATGGTGATGTCTACTTCACTCATAGGCTTGCTGAGATGGATAAGAATAAGAACTCAAAATGTAGATAACAGTCTCTTGGGCACAGCTTCTCGGGTGGTCTAGCAGCTTCTGGCTCTGGCTCCTCTGTCGATTAATTTTCACCAACCAGTTTCCTTCTAACCTCCCTGACCGATCCTCCTAATTTACCTTGCGTGTAAGGCAAACCTTGGGGTAAGGTACAGGGGTGGGGAGAAGGCAGAAGGGTGGTTGGGAGCCCCTCCTGGGGTCTCTGATTTCTGAGAGGGGAGTTGTGTTATGGAATCATAGAATGGTAAGGTTGGAAGGGACCTCAAGGATCATCTAGTTCCAACCCCCTACCATAGGCAGGGACACCTCCCACTAGTACAGCTCACTCAAGGCCTCCTCCAACATGGCCTTGAACACCTCCAGGGAGGGAGCAGCCACAGCCTCCCTGGGCAACCTGTTCCAGTGCCTCACCACTCTCACTGGAAAGAACTTCCTCCTAACGTCCAGTCTAAATCTCCCCTCTGCCAGTTTAAACCCATTGCCCCTTGTCCTGTTGTTGCAAGACCTTGCAGATAATCCCTCCCCAGCCTTCCTGTAGGCCCCCTTCAGATACTGGAAGGCTACTATCAGGTCTCCTCAAAGCCTTCTCTTCTCCAGGCTGAAGAACCCCAACTCTCTCAACCTGTCCTCATAGGAGAGCTGCTCCAGCCTTCTGAGCATCTTTATGGCCCTCCTCTGGACCCACTCCAACACTTCCATGTCCTTCCTTCCGTGTTGTGTTTCTGTATTACCTTTAACTTGTCTATTTCTGTAACTATTCCTGTCTATAGTGTATATCTCTGCTTGTACATTGTGCTGAGCTGTAAATAGAGCTTCAGTCCTTAACTTCCAGCCAACTGAGTTCTATTCTGGGTCATTTTACAAAGTGTGGGGGGCAGGGAACTCCCAAACCTTCACACCAAAGATTTATGATTAGATTAAACTTGTTTTGTTTGGTTTCACTTTTTAAATACGAGGAATAGCAGAAGGCTGTTATTTTCTAGTGGTTTCCAGCCAAAATTTCAAATCTTTGTGGGCAAAATCTTTAAGTGTTTATAATAATTTGTGAGCAGGGGAAAAACATGGTATTATCCTCTAACTTATAAAAGGAAATGACTACACAAATATTATTTAAAGGTTTCAGATACAATGTCCATCTGTGGATGAAAACAAATTCGGGGAATATTTAACTTATTTTAAATTATTAAGAAAATGCTAAAAAACAAACAAACAAACCGGGAAAAAGTATTAATAGTTTATGTCAAGAAATTGTAGGTGCTGATATCTGTGCTGTTTACTAGATTTTCAGCCCTAATGTCGTCATATGAGATGCTTGCCATTCCAGCCTGATTCTTCTGAAGACAACAGAGTAGCTGGATTATATATGTCTTGAAGCTGATAGATGCTTTGCCACTCCTGAATATAAGCAGCTTGAAGCTGGAATTGAATCATATTGAAATGTACCTGACATGCAATACTTCGTTGGCAGAAATATAACCACAGCCCTTTAGCATCTGCTGGGTACGAATAACAGAACTTGTACGATTTGGTACTAAGGGGTAGCTGTGCATACTGAATATGTATGTATATATATATGTGTGTATAGTCTCAATGCATAATTCATGTTGGAGTATAAAGTTCTTCCCAACTGCTCCATCCTCATTTAAATCCACTTCTGCATACTGAGATTTTACACTCTGTAAATGTTGCTGTTCTGTTAGAGAAACCATCATAGCAGTGTTGGATGCTCAGGACTTGTCATGCAGGGCAACAAGTCAGTCATGCAAATTCTTTAAGTTAATAAAAGCTACAATACAGCTTTCTGGTAAAGAGGGTTTTATTTCCCTAGTCCACTTTTGGAGTGGTTTTCTGAGCCGCTTTGCAGATGTCACATTGCTGTGTGAATCACCTAAGGAACTTACATGAATCATAAAATCCCAGAGTGGTAGGTGTTGGAAGGGACTTCTGGAGATCAAGTCCAGCCCTCCTACCAAAGCATGACTGCATAGGGCAGGCCACACGGGAACACATGCAGGTGGATTTTTAAAGTCTCTACAGAAGGAGAGTCCATAACCTCTCTGGGTAGCCTGTTCCAGTGATGTCACCATTTAATCTTGGTATTAGGAACCCACTTACTATCAGAATAGAGAATTAAGAATGATATGGAGAACATGGAGGAAAGTTACACAACAGTGGTTTGTAGTTTTGGAATACCCAATCATTCTAACATATACAGTATGTGCTAAAACAAAGGCTGCTCTTTTTCGTTGTTGCTGTTGTGGGGTTTTTTGGTGGGTGGGTTTGTTTGTTTGTTTGTTTGATTACTGATTTAATTCTTACTCCTCTGAAATCAGCTTCTTCTCTTCTCCCGACTGTCTGTTTAAGATAACTGTCTGTTATCTGCTACAAAAGGTCTCTTAAAAAGCTCTTCTAGAAGGGGGAGATGCGTAACAACCTTGATTTAATATTCTCAGTGAGCTAAATGGTGTTTGGCTATCAGCCTGACATCATTGCCTACTGACAAAGGGCATGCTAGGGCTGAACAGCCTACATTATATAAAGGATTGACAAAATAAGAATACCATTGAGGAATTACACATTTCAGGTTTTAAGGAAACCAAATCCACAGTTAAATGCAATCTTGAGACATGTATAAGCTTTTCCCATGTGTTACTCATAAAACTGATAAATACGAAGCCCTAAAATTACTAATAGATTTAAAAAAGCTCTCATGCAATAGAGTTTTGTTGCTGTAAGGTTATAATAGCATGCCATGAAACTATACTACACCCAGTTTAGGATGGACTCCTGAACCACAGCCTGCTGTAATTAAATACTACTATTTATTAGAAATTACGATGTTTAATAAGAAGTTCTTTTCCTAGATCCTCCTTATTTTTCTCAGCAGCTCTGCAAAGCTCTCTGCACTGGAAGTCTCTTCAGAATAGCTTTCTAGAAATTAGTAAATTTTTCTTAATCTGATGTAGAAGTCCTTTAGAAAGCAAAAAAAAAAAAAAAGGTATTTTAGCATTTTAAAAAGTTCATTCTCTGAGAACATATTTATGTTTTATCTATGGAAGCCTGATGATTCTCTCCTATTGAACTCTGAAATCTAGCCTCATAAAATTGCTGTTAACCTTAGAACAAATTGTTTTGATGAACAAATTGATATGATGAGAGTCTAAGTAGATACTGTATACAAAAGAGGGATAGGCATATTATGAAAAACATTCTCATCTCTTAATGGGCTAGAAATGTTACTGCTGAATTGTTCCCTGAAATAATTCGTTCACTCAACACAAAGGCAATGCAAATTAACAGCAAAGACTTCTAGTTCCCTTTTACAAATACATCCAGTGCCTCTGCTGTTGCACACCTTTGGTCTGTATGGGACAGCAATGTGCCCTTGTAGCCAAGAAGGCTGACGGGACCCTGGGGTGTATTAAGAAGAGTGTGTCTGGCAGATCAATGGAGGGTCTTCTTCCCCTCTACTCTGCCCTGGTGAGAACTCATCTTGAGTACTGCCTACAGTTTTGGGCTGCCCAGCTTAAGAGGGACACGGATCTGCTGGAGGAGGTCTGGTGGGGGGTTGCAAGGATGATTAGGGAACTGGAGCACTGCCTTATGAAGAGAGGCTGAGGGACCTGGGGCTTTTCAGTCTGGAGAAGAGAGGACTGAGAGGGGATTTAACAAATGTCTAAAAATATCTGAGGGCTGGGTGTCAGGAGCGGGGAACAGGCTCTGTTGTCCTGCTCCCTGTGATAGGACAAGGAGCAATGGATGTAATTTGCAGCACAAGAGGTTCCACCTCAACACAAGGGAGAATTTCTTTACTTTAAGGGTTACAGACCACTGAAACAGGCTTCCCAGAGAGGTTGTGGAGTCTCCTTTTCTGGAGACTTTCAAGGTCCTGTCTTGATGTGTTCCTCTGTGACCTGAGCTAGATTGTACGGTCCTGCTCTGGCAGGGGGTTGGACTTGATGGTCTCTTTGGGTCCCTTCTAAACCGTGACATCCTGTGATCTTGTGATCCTGTGTTGCCAGTTGGTTGTCACGTGAAGTCTTCTATTGTTGAATAAGTATCTAACCAATAAGTATTTTCAGCACTGCCATGCCATGGTTGACTGGATGGCTGAAGTTCAGGTAACAGCTTCCTCTGTCTGTTTTTCCCTGGATGATTGCCTTGGGAATACATTGCACTTGTAACTATTGAGCTACTTCGTTTGAGCTAAATGTCTGAAAAGACAATGTATTTGTGAAATTAAGCCTGATAAGGAGTGAAAAACTGACTGCAACAGCATCAAGCCACTATCAGACACACATTGCATATTTTAATTATCAGATTATAATTTCTTTGTGTTTTAGATGTGGACCTTCAGACCTTTGCTTGGTGAATGGCTAATATTCACTTTCTGCTCTCTCAGTAGCAGCCTTCCAGAGTTACCAGTAAAATCAGTTTGCTTTTATTGGCAAAAAAATATTCCAGCCAATGCAAATAAATGAATCCTAGGGAACCCACTGACATTTATTTTGCCTCAATAAAGAAATTTTTTTGAAGCATGAAGTTACATTTTCTTGAAAAATGCCAGGTCTAAGATTCTGCTACTTAAGTAAAAGATTCTGAAAGGTGTGTGAAAAAGCTTAAAGAGCTCTGAAGATAAATAACACACATCTACAAAGGAATATTTCATCAGTAAGAAAGCACTATGTCTGCTTTGCTCAGCTCACTTTTACCCAGTCCCAGGTCATATCACATTACACAAGATATCAGACACTAGGTGCAGAGGTGAGTGCTGGCAGGATCTCTGCTGCATTCTTCCACTTCCCTGCACGTAAGCACCCCAAGAATGCTCTAAGGTGCAATTTAATCTCTATCACTTTTTCCAGAAGGATAACCCTTCTCCTCACACTCTGCTGAGGTTATTGTCTGCTCCCTGCACTATCCCAGCTCACAATGGAACAGGCCCCAAGCCAGCTTACTTATGCTTCAGCTGCGTTTGCCCCTGCTGCTGCTCTTATGTCCGTGGGAAGGGAGAAGTGCCTTCTGCCCTTGCTGAATCCTGTCTTTGTCCTGCCATGAAGTGATGATAAAAGCACCTCTTGTTTCTTTATGAGCACTACCCAGTTTTTGGTAAGCCTAAACTGAAAAAGGGAAAAGGAATCATCCTGAGAAGCTGTGGAAGGGATAAGAAGAATCTGGTCCTCAGACCGTGAATCTTAATTACGTCTTACTAGCCCATTTTAATTACTTGGCATGAAAATGCAAGCCAGAAAGCAAATACAGCCTGAGCCTGTATACAAAATAAAATTCAAGTGAGGAAAAAGCCATAATAGATGGTTGCTGTTTCTGTTATTACTAGGGTTTAGTGGATGCGTTTTTCTACAAGTCTTTTTGCTATTGCTGAGAACAGAAATAATTTTCTAGAGATACATGGATATACATCTCTTCAATGTGTATGTGTATATTTTTGTATATACCTATGTTTATATGTATGTACAGTGTGTGTGTGTGTGTGTGTCTATACATATACATATATATATATATATATATACACACACACACACACACTTTGTCATATGGTCTTCATCTATGTAAGATGAAAAATACTTTTTAAGTTTTGGTGCTTTCTGTGAAAAACTTCATGAGATAGAGGTTTGACTTCCCTGCAGTAAGGGGTTTTTTAAAATCAGAAAAGCTGTCTTCCTTGTTGTTAACCACAGCATCTCTGCACATATACACTCCAAACATTTAATTCCATGACTACACAATGACATAGCTTCTAAACCAATGGTAATAATCTCTATCCAGGCAAGATTTTTCAATAACTGCTTTACATGAGCTATAGATGCAGCTGGGAACATTATAGTACCATCTTCAGAATTTTTTTCCATTTAGAATACATCACATAGAGTAAAAGCTAATAAAATAAAAAGTGTGTTTGAGTCCAAATTATTTTCTTTCTATTTCTACCTATGGAATAAAAAAGCTGCTAGTCTCAATCGTGTTTAATTCTCCAACCCTCTACCAAGCCAGATATTTATGTCAAGTGCATTAATGTTTATTCCCTGCTTAGCAACGTTGCTGCTAATAAACTCAACAACCAGAGAATAAGAAGAGAACAGAAAGGTATAATATCAAAATTACTGAATTCCAGGTTGTTTGGCTCAATTTTTACTTAGTGCCTGGCAAACAAAGAAATAATCAAAGGAACAGGGCAGCTATGGTTGAGAGACAAATCAATTTGGCAATTTTGTTTAAGTGCATACTCATAAATGACAGGTTTCCATTTACAATTCATTGATGTATCTGGCAGCCTGATTTGCCAAATTTACAAGGGAACATTTTTCTCTTCCTTTTTTCCACTGAAAAATTCTTGTAAAATTAATTAATTTCCACTAAATGACTCTGTATATAGGAGCTGAAGTCAGATGACCTCAACAGATGTTGGACCAGTCTCTTTTAGCAATGAAAAAAAGCAAAACTCAAAAGTACTATGTAGGTAAATCAGTTACTGTGCTCTGGGTTGTACATTTCACCAAACGTTCATCAGCCATTGGAGTAGCTACTGCATGATCATTTCCCACCCAGCTTTGCTTCAGCTAGTCATTTTAGCTTACCCCATGACAAATGTGAAAGAGGATTCATGCATCTTTGAGGATTGATTACCTCTTTGGTGCAAATGAGAATGTTTCTTATTGCATAGGTTTCTTCAGGTAGCGAGGAAAAAAAATACTACTGCAGCACAGCAGAACACTGAGCTGAGTATGAACGCCAAGTAGTAAGCAAATCTTCAACTGCAGCTAAAAGGAGTAAGTTGATAGCCACAGCTGCTTCCTTATTTTTAATGTTTACAACCCCCTTTTAAGATTCTTAGTCAATTCTTGTCAAGAAGATATCCTTCTTTAGTTGCAATACTCAGTTACTGACTTGCTAGTCTGGAAATGAGGGCTTTCCTATATGGTGTATTTGATTTTTTGCCCCCTTCTAAGTTAATGGAGCTAAACATCATATTTGTTTACACTGCAGCTTCTTCCCTACTGATGTTGCCTCTTGTCTTTGCCCATTCCCCTTTCTGGATGTATTTGCTTCATCAGCAGCAAATCTCTTTTTAGATATTCTCCTTGAGAAAAGGGAGTGAGACGGGAAAAGACGATGCGGATGGTCTTATTTGAAAAGTTCAGGGCTGCATGAAACTGTGGAATTAGGTAAAATAAGAGGAGAAAGGAAAGAGTATATCTAGCTGTCAGTGGTACTAGAGAGGGCATGATCTTCACCTTCTTTGTCTTACCAGTTTTTTGGGTTCGTTGTTGTTGTTTTTGGGTGTGTTTGTTTGTTTTGTTTGGTTGGTTTTGGTTTTTTTGTTGTTTTTTTAAAAAAGCATCTAAATCTCTGAAGTTCAGGGTAGCAGTGGATTCCCATTAGCTTTTATTGTTTATCTCCTTAAAACATGAGGACTCTGAACAACAGAACTGCTGTAGGTGCTACAGGCAGGATGACTTCCTAGCAGAGTTTACCACGAACATTTTTCTTAAGTACTTTCTTTCCTGTCTCCTGATAGAAAGTTTCAGATATAATTATGGTAGAACTCCAAAACCTAACAGCTTGCTTCAAAACTGACAAAGAACCATGCAGCCTCATGACAATATATGCTAGAGAAGGTCAGTACAAAGCCTTCAGATCTTAATTAAGCATTTCTAAAAGGATGCTGGTTCCTGTGAACTTGAATGGGGAGCATTGGTCACTCAAGGGTAGGTCTAATGCCATATAAGATGCTGTCAGTATCATACCTGGCCTTCAACTGTCACTCCAGGGAGCTTTCCCAGGAGCTGTGCAATCTGTCTGATCAGTGAAATGCCTTAGAGACAGAGGTAGACAAATGAAGTGGCACATAAAAGCCAATCCCTGGACCTCTAACAGACAGTATTGGATGCCACTTGCCAATTAATCCCTCAGAAGGGCAGAGATGAAGCACTTACCTTCCATATAAACAGTTGCAGGACAGGCCCGAGGATCTGGTGAGATCTGGTGCTGCTTAGCCAACAGCTCATTTTGGAAGGGAAATACAGAATTCAAAATTCTCAGAGTCACAGGGTTAAATTACTGAAAGTTGTCTTACAACAGCTTTTCTCCCTTTGGCAGTGCCAGCTAGGAGAAAATAAAAATAAACCTCCTCAACTTCTTCAATTTAAAGAATACTTCATGACACTTTGAAAAAACTATTTTCTGATTATCTGTTGGAATATATTGAGTTGGGGCTCTGCAGCCTGGAGAAGAGAAGGCTTCCAGGAGACCTGATAGTAGCCTTCCAGTATCTGAAGGGGGCCTACAGGAAGGCTGGGGAGGGACTATTGACAAGGTCTTCCAATGACAGGATGAGGGGCAATGGGTTTAAACTGGCAGAGGGGAGATTTAGACTGGATGTTAGGAGGAAGTTCTTTGCAGTGAGGGTGGTGAGGCACTGGCACAGGTTGCCCATGGAGATTGTGGCTGCTCCCTCCCTGGAGGTGTTGAAGGCCAGGTTGGAGGAGGCCTTGAGTGAGCTGTACTAGTGGGAGGTGTCCCTGCCTATGGCAGGGGGTTGGAACTAGATGATCCTTGAGATCCCTTCCAACCTTATCATTCTATGATTCTATAGGCAAAAATTATTTGTATTGTTGCATTATTATTGAATTTCAATAATTCCAAACATTTGTGGTTCCAACCTCTTCCTTCCTGTCCCATTTGGTCAAGAAACTTGTAACTTCTTAAAGAAGTGTCACACTGAATCTCCTAGCAGAGGTAGGAATAGTTGTTCCTGCAGGGGAAGAGAATATTGTCCATTGAAAATGTGGCTCTCAGAGTAGCAGATGAAAACGTACCACACAAAAGTTTTCCTTCACTTACACTTTCTCACTTACACTTAGTTGACTTCTTTAGTTAATAAATTTGTCTGGCCAAATGGAAAAAAAAATTCTTCATTTCTTTCCTTACTTTGTTATTCCCACAGCCCCCCAAATATTCAAAATCTATAGATTTCTGAGAAGAATCTCATCAGCACTTTTGGTCAGAGGTCATCTCCATGGGTTTTGCCATTCCCATGAACTCACCATTTCTTCAAGAGTAAACATTTTAAAAAGAAAAACCAAAACAAATAAAAAAAACCCCCAAACTCCAAACAAAAACACCCCCCCAAAACACAAAAAAACCCAAACCAAATAAAACCAACATCAACAAACAAGCCAAACCAAAAATACCCACCAAACCCCAAAATCCAAGCCAACCAAATGAATGAACCCCAAAACCAGTTTTACCTCTCTACAATGTCTTCCATTGTCTCCCATATCCCACTGTTTTTCCAGTTTTTAATGTGCTTCTGGTAGTACATCCATTTTATAAGGTCTGAACTGTTTAGTCATCACTCTGGTCTTCTCTCCTTCCACCTGTGCTGCATAACCATTGCTTTCTAGAATACTTCCTAAGGTAATTGCCTACCTACCTTCAAATAACTTTTTTTGGCGCTCCAAACAGGGAGCTGGGATTGTTTAGCCTGGAAAAGAGGAGGCTCAGGGGGGACCTTATTGCGGTCTACAACTACCTGAAGGGTGGTTGTAGCCAGGGAGAGGTTACCTTCTTCTCTCAAGCAACCAGCACCAGAACAAGAGGACACAGTCTCAAACTGTGCCAGGGGAAGATTAGGCTGGAGGTGAGGAGAAAGTTCTTCACTGAGAGAGTCGTTGGCTACTGGAATGGGCTGCCCAGGGAGGTGGTGGAGTCACTGTCTCTTGAAGTGTTCAAGGCATGTTTGGACATGGCACTTGGTGCCATGATCTAGTCTTGAGGTCTGTGGTAACAGGTTGGACTTGATGATCTTTGAGGTCTCTTCCAACCCTGGTGGTACTGTGATACTGTGAAATACTCAACCCTAATGCCTTCACATTGTTCTAGTTTAGACTGTGATACATGATTGTCATTTTGTGTGACAACCTAAAGCCCTGATTACCCTGTGGAATTTCCTTATTGTGTGCTTTGATAGTCCTGCTAAAATGGAATCTTTACATAGAGGCTGAAAGAACTTACAACGGACTCAGAACAGAACAATTTTACTGTTCAGAAAGTATTTTCCAGCATTTTAGCACATTATGCAAAGTCTATAGCCACTTTCTTGATGAAGCCTTTTCCTTGCAGAATGGTAATTTTCAAATTTTTGTAGGAAACTGAAAAAGTTTTCATCTGCAGAGAGGAAAGACTACAGATAAATCTAACTTCAGCAATCTATGTTCTTTGGGGTACTGTTTTCTATGAGAAAACTATGTCTATTCTTTGTAATAAGTATTATGCAATTCACAGAATTGCCAGAAATGACCCAACATGAACAAGGAAGCCTTTATCATGCATTGAAACTACAACTTTATTATGCATTGAAACTACAACAAACTCCAATGATAAAGAAATTCTCCATCAGGAAAACTGCTTTAAAAATAAACTGGCTAAAGTTGGAGGTCAGTGAGAAATTTTTTCAATCTGATATGTTTAACTTTATATACAGAGGTCCTCGAGAGAGTTGCACGTTATCATAAAAATGTGGAAGTTTTCTTCCATCTGAATTTTATCAGTGCTTTTATCATTATTCTTTCATTATTTTGTTTCAAATGCCGTGCAAGATTATTCTTAGACACGGTTGAGGAGACAAATACTTCATGTTTTGTGTCTCTTGTATATCTATCTTGTCTGTTTGGTTTTTTTCCCCCACAATACCAGCTGCTCAAACTGATGTTTGACTTTTGGTGACAGAGTTACACTGAATATTTCTTCACTTGATAGCTGCTGTAGAGATCTCCATGGAAAAGATGGACTAAATTGCAATCCATATAACACATAAATTATCCATTCTATTTGGAGTCAGTCCATCACAAGGTTTAGAATCTTTTTCTCTTTCAAAACTTCAGAACTAGATGAAAAGTCCTTTCCTAAGACTTTTCCACATGACTTTACACTTTATGGCTCTTTCATTTTACCAGAATGAACTCACAATTTCCTGTTTTTTGGTTGGTTGGTTTTTTTTTTTTCCCTCCAGAATAAATCCAATGGCAAAGACATCTATTGTACTTCAGGAGCTCTACAGAAGAAACAGTGTGTCTTCAGCTCAAGGCCAGATGTGACCACAACCACTTTTATTGACTGCTGTTGCAGAAGTCACTGAAAAGGACAGGTTATACCCATCCTTTTCTAATTCTACAAAAGTATACAAAATTTCAGCCTCCATCTCAGTTCTGCAGGTCTTGATCTCCATTGTCTCACTCATTTCCAAAACCTTGTGAATGTGTAAGATTTCTTTGCTTGTGATTTGTGTGAGTCTTGTTAGGACTGTAGCTGGGGGAGGTATTAATAATCCCTGCTAGAGCCACAATGTACTAATTTGGATGGTCTTTAGACTTGATGTTAGCCCATAACTCAAACTGAGTTCCATCTTATGTCCTCAGTGCAGGCTTAAACACATCTACTGTGATATATGCTCTCAGAGTCCCAAAGGAATATATCTTTAATATCTTGATATATCTTACAAATAGAGACACCACACTAGGGATAATTTTTCTGAATCTTTGCTCTATTTAAAACATACATTTTTATCAAAGCTTAGTTAGGATGTGAATAACTCAAAAGACATGCAGTGAGTTTAAAACCATGGCTTCATGAGAATCTTTAACGTGGTTAATGCATGAAGCTGATAACTGTGGTTTCTTCATTTCCATCTTAATGTATTGTTTCTTTACCCTCTGAGCTTTTTTGAAGTTAGTGAGGGAAATGTTCAGTACAGCATTGTGAGGGGGTCCTTGTGTATTTTCCAGCTGATTTTTGCAGTGCCTTTTTTTTTTTTTTTTTTTTTTTTTTTTTTTCCTTGTATCAGATTGCAATCTTTGGGATACTATCAAGGTTTGCTTATATTGTTATAAAGAGGATGGAGAAGAGTATATTGGTGTTATTTGACAAGAGACATGCCAGCCTTTTAGTTGGTAAGAGACATGCTAACCTTGTGCTTTGAACTACCAGAACAAAATGTTGATCTTGCAGTTACAATTTTGTAAATAGGGAGATACATTTATACATTTTACTCTGTTACCATCAGAGTTAATAAATTTAGTCACGTTGCTACAGTGCTCCTCAGTTTTTCCATTATGGGGTACAGCTTTTAGTTGTTAATGCCACTGAAGTTTGGTACAAAAAGGTAAAGGAATCCCTCCTGATTTGAGGCAGATCAATAAGCTGTACATCTGATGATCACAGATTTAATAACAGAAGTTATGAACTTATTTTGTGTGATCTCTTTCCACTAGAATAACTGCTCAATTATGCTAAGTAAACTAATCTCCATTTCTGTGTCCAGCTTCAAATCAAGGACATGGACAAGGGTTAAAATACCTTTGAAGACAGATTGAGAGTTGTTCAGCCTGAAAAAGAGAAGGTTCTGGGGAGATGGATTGGTCTGATTTAAGCTTTCCGGAGACTCAAAATCTAACAGAGCAGTACAATAATAGCATGCTTTCTCCTCTCCCCCTTTTGGAAAGAAAGGAATTAAATGTAGAGAGGAAAAAGGGGGTAAACCACCCAAAAAATAATCTTGCTTTGATTGGGAATTACAAGAAAAAACCTTTAACAATAACTAAAAGGTATTTAAGGTAAGGGGAGTTACAAAGAGGTATACCAAGGGGAAAGAAGGTATAAAAAATATATACAACTAGATTGATGGCAATGGATGGAGGCAGATTCACGAAGGGGTGGTCCCACCATGCAGTAGGGTGGTAAAACAGGAGGAGCAGAAACAAGGGTGGTGCTATCAGGCAGGCAAGGAGGGCAAAGGGAGAAAGAAACAGGAAGTTCCTCTGTGTTTATAGGGGAGCTAGACAGGGAATGGGAGTGGGCTAACTACTACACCTGGGGTCAGGTTCAGACCACCCCCAGAAAGGTTAACCCTTTTCAGGACATCTTATAGTGGGTTTCCAGTACCTGAAGGGGGCCTGCAAGAAAATTCTGGAGGGACTATTTACAAAGGCATATAACAATAAGAGAAAGGGCAGTGGTTTTAGACTAGAGAAGGGTAGATTTAGATTGGACATTAGGAAGAAGTTCTTTACTATGTGGATGGTGGAACACCAGAACAGGTTGCCCAGGGAGGTGGTGGTAGCCTGATCCCTGGAGACATTCAAGGTCAAGCTTCATGGCACTCTGAGCAACATGACCTAGTTGGGGATGTCTCTCTTTGCTGCAGAAAGATTGGACCAGACAACCATTAAAATCCCTTCCAATGCAATGCATTCTATGATTCTATTCTATGATTTTAATATCCATTTGTTCTTCATTTGTGGTATAACTGAAGGCAGAAACTTCTGCTACTTAGAATAAGAAAATAAAAAAACATTGAAGTTTAATATCATAATCAAATATTGTAAAACATTTAAAAGAAAAATATCATAGGTTCAAGACTGAGTGCTCTGGCTTTCCAATTCAGAATGTTTGGAGACATTTTTGCTTTTTTTTTTTTTTTTAAAGTATACACACAAAGTCAAATTACAATGGATACTCTTAGCTGTAGAAAACAGCTCATTGGAAGTAAAACAAACCAAAACATAAAAGCGACAACACTGGGTGATGTAAACAACTTCATCAACAGTAAAGTCTATGACAACATAATGGTTTATGACAAACAAGAATATGTGCCTAAAATGGACATAATTGACAAATGACTCTTTTTGTTACACTACCTGCCTACACGTATTCTACGGCTTACAGACACAGAAATAAGAGAAATATTTTCTGAGGTGTTGAGATTAAAAGCAAGAGTAATCTATAAATGTACAGGCAATGCTGTAAAGACTGCAAAAAGTGTGCATTTGCATTGAAAATGTACAAATGCACTGAAAAATGAGGCTACTTTTAATGTATAGCATTGTTGTGGACATTAGACATACTGAAGTGGGCAGGTAACCTGTTCCTCTGAATAGTTTTGCTTTTTATGATATGTCAAGTTCTGCTAGTTGAGCAGTTCTATTTCAGTTGCATATAGAACACGATTTTTTTTTTTTTTTTTTTAACAGCAAATGCTTAAACAGAAGAACAGAAACATGAACAGTGACAGTTGGTAACTTCATCTCTGAATCATACTGGTTTGAGATTCGCGTGTGGAAAGAAACATTTTGAGAAACTCCTTGGATATTTACATTCTACTTCACATCTGACATTCTCCTATTCCTGAAAAGAAGATTTTAAGTCAACAAACAAACAAACAAACAACAAAACCCCACAAAACCCCAAAAAACATCCAACACACATATTCTTTTTTTTCTCAACCAGCATTCCTCCTCCACTGGAAAAATAACATCAACTCTTCAAATTTCTTAGGACGCTAGACTTTAATATCATCAACAACAAATAGAATAGCATAAAAATATCACAGAATCACAGAATGTTAGGGGTTGGAAGGGACCTTGAAAGATTATCTAGTTCAACCCCCCCCTAACCAAATCGCAATCACCTATACCTGATCACACAGGAATGCATCCAGGCAGGTTTGGAATATCTCCAGAGAAAGAGACTCCACAATCCCCCTGGGTAGCCTGTTCCAGTGTTCTGTCACCTTCACAGTGAGAAAATTCCTCTTCATGTCTCCATGAAACTTCCTATGCCTCAACTTCTACCCATTGTCCCTTGTCCTGTCACCAGGCATCACCAAAAGAACCTGGGTCCATCCTCCTGGCACTCACCCTTTACATATTTATAAACAAAAATGAGGTCACCCCTCAGTCTCCTCTTCTTCAAGCTAAAGAGCCCCAGCTCCCTCAGTCTCTCCTCATAAGGAAGATGTTCTTCTCTCTTAATAATTTTTGTGGCTCTACACTGGACCCTTTCAAGGAGTTCCCTGTCCTTCTTGAACTGAGCAGCTGAGAACTAAACACAGTATTTGAGATGCAGCCTCATCACATGGCAATACATAGTTGAACTGGCAAAAAAGTTCATATGTGGGCACAATAATATGCAATGGTCCACAAAAGGTTTATTACACCTTGCCATGAAGTATTTGATATTGCTAACTGTAGGGAAACATTCTGTATTAACTGGACATGTGAGCAATCCAGGCTGTGCTGTTTAGTTGTGAGCTGAAGTTTCACAGCCTACGTGAAAAGTTTATCCGAAGGGCCAAGGACACCACCTGCAAGTGGCCCCCAGAGGAATGAGCAACAACCAGGATCAAAGCAAAACAAGAGGTGTTTTGAACAGATGCACCAACCACTTAGTTCCCTCACAGCTTGCGCCTCAACGACTTACACCAGTTAGAGAAAACCACAATAGTTCGCATCTTGGTGATTTGGGCCAGATGCTTGGGGCAACAGCTTGTCCCTTAATGATTTGGACCAATTGCTTTGTAATGGGCTGGCCTGAACAGTCTGTTGGAAGGGTATATAAATGCGTGTTCATATTCAATAAATTGGCATTGCTTGGATCATATTGATCTCTGTCCAGAAGCTCCCACCTTTGGCAATATCCCAGGAACTGCTATTGGTAACTGATTGATAGGAGGCAAGAGCAGGTCAATTTCTCACTTCATTTGGAAGAGTATGTTCATGATTTTCAAGAAAATGAAGCCATAGTGTCACAGGCGTTTCCTTTCAAAATTTGCACAGATGCACCCTAGGTAGTACTTACCACTAGTGAGAGAAAGATGTATTATGCCAGCAATTCCATCTTCTCTCCAGTTGTTTTGTCTCCTGCATATCTCTTCTTTGTTCCTTTAATTTTGAAATTCTTGTATAATCAAGTCACTTCTGTGTATGCAGAGAGTGATTCTACATACACTGTATTTGATGGTGATTTAGTATTTTAAGGAAAATCAGGGTATGTGAACAGACATGCATGTAGTTCAGAATGAAGATAGACCAGTGTACTTGGATTACCTTACTTCAAATGCTTAAGTAAAACATTACAACTTTAGTCTTCTTATACAGTCTACAGAAAGAGCTAGTTACATTTTATCATCACCCACCCCACCTAAAGTTTAGATCACCCTCTGCAAATAACCTCCTTTTTTCACTCACTCTAGCTAATATTACATTCTTTTGGAGTCCATGTCCATTGTGTCAGCTCCTAAAGCTAGATGAAATGAACCTTGGCTCATGTGGTTTTACCTGGATTCCTTATATTTCAATTCTACACCTAAAAATAAGCTGGAAGTCCTTTAGCTTCAGAATTACTCATTCACTATTTATGATAACTCTTTCAAATAACATGCAGCATTTGTGAAGGAAAGAAAGAAGGGAAGACAGGCAAAGACAACATGTGATGAACTCAATAAATATTTAGGTCAAGTTACACACTGTAACTGAATTTTATAAGCTCCATTCCATTTTCTCTAAGATCCTGTACACAAATTTCTCACCTTCTAACTGTTCCAGAGGTGAAAGACATATTTCTGTAACTTCTAATTAGATTCACTTGCTTATCAAATCAATAAGCTATTACATACATGAAAGACTTTATCACAAAGATTTTTGTTGCTATTTTCATAAGGAATGGCTTAGGCAATGTTTTTTTTAACTGTGGGTCTTTTGCTTTCTAACTATAGGTCATTATAGCTGCTAATCCAAGTAGATTAAAAGAGGAATATTACAAATATTCTGCTGGCAAAAAAAACCCCACAAACACTAAACAGTGAAAGCCTCATGTATAGCTAATGTTTATGATTTATTTGTCATATGAATGCATTAAATCCCAAACAGGACAACTTTTGGCTTCTGTGATAGGAAACTGTATCCTGCCTAAGTGGCACAAGAAGGACACTGAAAGCTCAGTCTGGTGTGACTGGTGGTGAGTAATATACGTGACTTTCTCTTAGCTTTTTGACTGAGAAGCAACCACAGATGTTTAGCCTGAGGCATAACCTTAGAGCAGCAGCCTGCACTCTCACCAGAGTGCCATTACACTTATCAAAGTACATTGAGGTCTACTCACGCTCCTCAGTCCCCAGGCCTGGTGTGTGTGCAGAGGAGGTACACTGCAGCAGCCAGGATTTCCTACACAGAAGTAGCAAACTCAAAGTGCATTTTCTCCCTTGCATAGTGTCTCCTTGCAGCTCATGACCTCCCTCAGAGATGGGAGTAGAGGCCATCTCTGGCACCACACTGGAGATTACAAACCTTGACATCTTAGTAGGGTCTTCATTAGTGATTTCAATATTCTGAAAAGTCAACATTAGACCCAAAGGCTCTTGAATTAAAACCTGCATTTGAATCAAGGATTCGACATAGCCCCTGGCACCTATAATGTATCTAATACTGTCTTCATCTCATCTGAGTGAAGTGCTGACATGAACGTAACAAGGGGTGAAACATGACCCCATAATACTGTGTGCTTTCTCATTCAGAGAATACTGGAAATTCCTCATAGTGGCAAATCACAATGAATTAAGGGGCAAGGTGCCTGACAGTGCAGGAGTGTCACTGCAGGTTTCCAGCCCACACGAGAGCCACGTTCAGCATCCTGGCAGCTGCACAGCAGATTTTTCTGCTTTTGCAAAAGTTCACTCCTTGATAAAAGAAACAGAGTTGATTATTTGAACTGACAATTTCTAAAACACATTTACCAACATTTTTTTCCCAGTGGAGCACTAAATATATAAAATAAATGTTCCACGGTTCACAGCACAGAATTCCGGTATTCAGTTAAAAGCATTCTGCTAAAATACTGCCATCTTACCAAAAAATCTGAAGGTAAATAGACTGTTAAGAACTAATCTAGCACATTATATTTTTGTTCTACAGCTTTGTGCTACTTTTATTAGCTCTTTCTCTTTGGCTATTGTGGGAAAGATGTGTAATACTGAATGATAAGAACTGAGTAGGCAAAGTGTGAAGCATCTCCAGAATGAAATGGGAAACCTGATTAACCAGGATTTCACAGTATCATAGTATCACCAGGGTTGGAAGAGACCTCAAAGATCATCAAGTCCAACCCGTCATCACAGACCTCAAGACTAGATCATGGCACCAAGTGCCACATCCAAATGCACCTTGAACACCTCCAGGGACGGTGACTCCACCACCTCCCTGGGCAGCCCATTCCAGTAGCCAAAATTTGGAGAAGGTTGTGGCACTCCACAATATTTTCCCACTGGTTTTCACTTGCAAGTGCTCCAGGTACACCATTTAAGCCACAGAAGGCAAAAGCAGCAACTGTGAGAATAAAGAATAGCCCATCACACAAGATCAGATTCTAGACCATCTAAGGAACCTGAAGGTGAACAAGTCCAGAAGAACTGATGTCATGCATCTGTGAGTCTTGAAGGAAATACCAGATGAAACTGCTAAACCAGTCACCACCATATTCCAGAAGTCATGATAGTTCAGTGAAGTTTTTACTGGCTGGAAAAAGGAATCATAATCCTTATTTTCAAAAAGAGGGTGTGAAGGTTTGGGAGTTCCCCGCCCCCCACACTTTGCAAAATGACCAAGACTAGCACTCAGCCAGCTGGAAGTTAAGTGATGAAGCTCTATTTACAGCTCAGCACAATGTACAGCAGATATTTACACTATATACAGAATATTTACAGAAATATACAAGTTAAAGATAATATAGCAGCACAACTCCCCTCCCAGAAATCAGAGACCCCAGGAGGGGCTCCCAACCACCCTTCCACCTTCTCCTCACCCCTGTACCTTACCCCAAGGTTTGCCTTATGTGCAAGGTAAATTAGGAGGATCAGCCAGGGGGGTTAGAAGAAAAGTGGTTAGTGAGGATTAATCAGCAGAGGAGCCAGAGCCCAGAAGCTGCTAGATTGCCCCAGCAGCTCCTGCTCCAGCCAGTGACAGACAGAGACTGACTTATCTAATGTTTTGGTTAGTGTTCCCAAACAATTTCTTAGCAAGCGTATGAATGAAGTAGACATCATGATGTTTTCCTTTCACAGCCTATAGTGTAATTTTCTCTATTAAAATATTCTAATTGTCCTCAAACCAGCACAGAGGGGGAAAAAAAATACTTGGGGAATGACAGGTCAGTCACGTCTCACTTGGGAAGAGATTCTTAATCAGTTTTATTGTCCTTCTCTGGACTTGCTCCAGCACCTCAATGTCTTTTTTGTAGTGAGTGGCCCTAAACTGAAAACAGTATTCGAAGTGTGACCTCACCAGTGCTGAGTACTGATGAGCAGTCAGTTTCTTCAGGAGAATGCTGTGGAAGATGCAGACAGGATGACAGGGCATAGCTGTCTGAACTGGCATTCATATTTCTACTGTCTACAAACTAGCCTTTAAGAATTTTAAAAATCATTATTTCATGATCTTAGAATAACAAGTGGCAATGAATGCACTGCGTTTCTATTTCAGATCCCATCCAAAAGTAAGCACATGAACTTCATGAACCAAGGTTAAAATTACTGTATTTTTTTAAATGACAGATCTCTAACTCTAGTTTAAATTTGCTAGATTTGGTTCAGCCCTATTTCTGTATAAAATATTCACAAAATACTGTACATACCTATTTTAGACAGCCTTTCATAATTTGCTTTTGTAAATGTTAGTTAAATATCCAAGTTCAAGAGTTATTCACGAACCCAAGTTAACAAGCAGTTCTTGAGCTGTTCTCTATTGTTCTAAGTTTGTGAACAAGATACTTCTCTGGTGTGCCAAAGCAAAGTATCTTTCCTTTCCAGAAAGACTTAAGGAGCAACCATCTTAGATACTGGACAAGTGAGAAGGAAGTACAATATCCCTGCCTCTTCTCCACTGGGCATAAGAAGCAAGTTTTTACAGGTCTTTAGTGGAAATTTTTTTTCCAGTTAACAACTTATGTTTTGCATGTGATATTGCCCAGTTTGCCCAGAGAGGTTGTGGATGTTCCCTCCCTGGTGGTGTTCAAGACCAGGTTGGACAAGGCCTTGAGTGAGCTGTGCTAGTGGGAGGTGTCTCTGCCTATGGCAGGGAGTTGGAAATAGATGACCTTTGAGGTCACTTCCAACCTTACCATTCTATGATTCTATGATTACATGTGTGAGATCTGTGTAGCAAGAAAGGTTACTTGAGTGAGGGTCTTGATGTCAACTACCACAGTCAATCAAAATTTCTTGGCTTGACACAGAAACCTGCAGACACAGAAAATAAATACAGATAAAATCATCACCAAAATAATTTAGTGAGCATGTATAAACTGATACAACATAGAAAGCATTCTCTAGGCCATGATGGTTTCAAAAGTTTCCCTATATTTGTGCTGGTGTATTTTGGAACTTCAGCAAATTGCAAAGTCAACCATTTGAGCATAAGAACTCTCGTTTTCACAAGAAAACAGCAAATAAATCAATTAAAGTTAAGTACAGTAATAGGTACTGTAAAACAATTCCTACCATAAAAATAGAATAAATGTCAATGAGATGGTAAGCAATTTGTTTCTGTTTTCTAAGAAATTCCCCCACCCAAAAAAAAAAAAAGAAAAAAAAAGAAAAAAAAAAGGAGAAAAGGACTGAAATACGTTCAAAGTACACAGAACAGATACCACCACATAGCTCAGTGTGCTGGTTTGAGGTTAATTGGAATATTTTAATGGAGAAAATTATACTATAGGCTGTGAAAAGAAAACAATGTTGATGTCTACTTCACTCATAGGCTTGCTGAGATGGATAAGAATAAGAACTCAAAACATAGATAACAGTCTCTTGGGCACAGCTTCTCAGGTTGTCTAGCAGCTTCTGGTTTTTCTCCTCTCTGACGAGTAATCTCACTAACCACTTTCCTTCTAACACCCCTGGCCCATCTTCCAAATTCACCTTGCATGTAAGCCTAACCTTGGAGTAAGTTATAGGGGTGGGGAGAAGGTGGAAGGGTGGTTGGGAGCCCCTCCTGGGGTCTCTGATTTCTGGGAGGGGAGTTGTGTTGCTGTATTACCTTTAACTTGTATATTTCTGTAAATATTCCTGTATGTAGTGTATATCTCTGCTTGTACATTGTGCTGAGCTGTGAATACAGCTTCAGTCCTTAACTTCCAGCTGGCTGAGTTCTAGTCTTGGTCATTTTACAAAGTGTGGGGGGCAGGGAACTCCCAAACTATCACAGTAAGGAATTATTCTTATTCTGGCTTTGTCTTAGGGTCAGGTGCAGGCTTTTCCTGACAAAATGGTGTTACATGCTCTGCTAGAACTCCGCTGCCAGAATTCTGATTCATCCAATGGGCCTCGATTAATCTGTAATTTCATCATTTCAAATTGCTTAAAATTATTCCATTTCTAATTTCAGATTCTTAGATACATTTTAACCTTTGGCTTGTCTATTGGAGACTCAAAGAGCCAACACTATACAAATACCATGTCAGCATGTCGTCTAATTGGTGATACTGGAGCTGCGAGGTGCAATGTATGGCAATGTATGTTAAAAACCTGGAACACAAACATTTTCTGACACTCATAATCCTCTCAGAAAGGATTAGTTCAGCTTCTCCAGCCCTCACACCTGATGTGTCTTACCCTAACCTTATTTTCCAGGTGATCAATTCAATTTCACAGCATTGTACCACCTCTTTTGGTATTCTCAGTTGGAATAGACTCTGTCCATCAGTTGTTATCTCCACGTCTTCAATTTCTATCTCCACTTCATTCAATTTTACAGTGAAGCTTTCAAAATTCTTATCAGTTGTAGCTTGTCCAGCATTTTATTAATCTCTGTCATGTCCTTAATAAATGAAGTCTGACACTGGATTGTAACTCAAATTCTTAGACTGAGAAAACTATGAAAAATGTGGGAAAAATAAGAGAAAATTTCAAAATCAAACTATTGAACAGTTGAAAGCTAACTCCCTTAATCAGACAGTTTTATTTATTCAGACTATCAGTCTCCAATGAAAGTAAGCTTAATTATATTAAAAACAAACATCAAATCTTACTAAATGAAGAGAACTTAGAATAGATCTTCTTTGGCTATGTTGAATACTTGTCAGTAATCTTATCATATAAATGTAGTTAACAGGAAAAAAAATGCAGTGTAAGAGTCATTAGGTTACAGTTTCATTTTGTCTCATTAGCTGAGTCCCCGATACAGAAAAAAGAACAAAAACCCAAAACAAACAAAAAATCAATCAAACAAACAAAAAGTTTTAAAATTACATATTTGAATTAATTGAAATTTGTATTCCTTCACTCTAACTTATTGTAATGGAGAGGTAATTAATTGATAGCGAGGAGGTATTTTTTTCAAAATAAATATTGTTTGTTAATTTTTATGTTCAAGACTCTCAGCATCCCCAACCACTATTTTTTAATAATAATTATCAGGTTCTTTGCAACAGCCATGAAAAGCATTACACAAAGAAATAACTGCATCCAGAACGAAAAGTTAGTGATAATTCGACTTTAAACTCAATTGAACTGGAAGAGAAGGCTCCTGCGGTCAGTACACCACTTGCCCACTAGATGGACTCAGGAAGTGCCTTTCTGCTTATAGCAGAAGGCAACTGGTGAATTACAAGAGTCTTTAAGTATTTATGCACAAATATTGATCTCCCAAGTCCTTGGAACTAACTACAGTTTCGAACAGTACCCAAACACTTGCAGAGGGTTCTGTTGGAGACCTGATGATAGCCTTCCAGTATCTGAAGGGGGCCTACAGGAAGGCTGGGGAGGGATTGTTTACAAGGTCTTGCAATGACAAGACAAGGAGCAATGGGTTTAAACTGGCAGAGGGGAGATTTAGACTGGATGTTAGGAGGAAGTTCTTTCTGGTGAGGGTGATGAGGCACTGGAACAGGTTGCCCAGGGAGGTTGTGGCTGCTCCCTCCCTGGAGGTGTTCAAGGCCAGGTTGGATGAGTCCTTGAGTGACCTGTCCTAGTGGGAGGTGTCCCTGCCTATGGCAGGGGCTTGGAACTAGATGATCCTTGAGGTCCCTTCCAACCTTACCATTCTATGATTCCATGATTCTTAGCTGCTAAGGCTTCTGATTCTTCCCAGGCTTCATAGGGTGTATGGGAAAGAGGCAAACGATCTCTGACCTGGTCCTGATTCCTCCAGACAATCTGTGTCCCTCCAGGACTTCCCATCTTGGCATGAGACTTTCAGGTGTAAGCAGGATGTGTTGGCAGATGTGCAACCTTGGCATGGATGTCATGCTGGCTGAGCAGGTCTATTGTGTGGAGGCAATTACACTTAGTCCCTGGCAAACTTAAGCGAGGCAGCTTCCAGGAGTACATGCTCAAAGTATTAAGGCTTGTTACTCAGCAGAGCTAACTTATAGTTCTGCATGGGATGGTAAAATGCAGTATGTCAGTGAGGCAGAACACTGCCAGAAGCAGAGAGCAATGGTGGCAGCAGCAAGCAGCAAGTTACCTGCTCATCTCTTTTACCGATGTAGCCTGAGAACTAATGGGCCTTTGGACACAGAACAGCCAATTATAATGGCAGTTAGCTAAGCTTGAGCATATTAGGAGAAGCCATAGGCTTGATTTACCCAAATCTGGGAAAACATAAGCCTTGCATGGGGCAGGCACAAGCCAAGTGTGTCTACCTTGTTTAACACAGGAAAGCAAACAGGTGTAAACTAAGTCTGGGCAGCCAGAGTCCTTAGACTAAATGGCTCCAGGTTCTTTGTCCTGTTTCCCACAGTTGCTTCTCCCCACAACAGAGAGAGGGAGAGCAAAATATATCTGGGCAAGCCAGGACATGTCCCTGGAGGTGTTCAAGGCCGGGTTGGATGAGGCCTTGAGTGACCTGTACTAGTGGAAGATGTCCCTGCCTATGGTAGGGAGTTGGAACTAGATGATCCTTGAGGTCCCTTCCAACCTTACCATTCTATGATTCTATGATTCGGTTTTGGCCCATTTAGGCCTTTCACAACACTTACTCTCTGAAAACCAGATTAAAATATTTTTAATAGACTCTTTTGAGTTTTACTTTAATGTAATTTTATTTGAGAAATAAACATTTCAATCTTTGGAATTTAAAGTTATGTGCAAGATAGAAATGACATTTTCATCACTTGTTTTTTTTCACACTGTCAAAAGTTTAGAAGAATGTTTCAGACTTTCTTTTCTCCTTTCCAATTACCTCGCAATTAAACTACAAATCCATAGTAAGACATGAGTTAAATAAATTTGCTCAGTTTCATCCTCAGATCTGCTGTAGTTCCAGTGACCAAATGCTGAAGCCCAGGTGTCTGTTCACCACTACATCCAAAACAAAAAGTGGTTTATGGGTCCTCAAGGCTCTGCTGTCTTCCCAGAACCCCTTGTCCTCTGCTTCAGTAACACAGAAGTGATTGAAGTGTGGCTGAATTGCTCCCCTCTCTGTCTTCACAGACCATGCCAACCTTTCAAATGCCCTCCATCCAAGCCCAACATGGAAGCAGACAAGCAGACAAGCAGACGTTTCTCTCTGTCAAGGGAGGTGGTGAAAAAGTTTATGTGTCAAATGTACACCATCAAATCCAATTCCTCTCAGGCTAAGTACAGCTACTCTATATGGGAATGCAGCATATTAGCACGCTTGATTGAGATTGTATTTTGGCACTGCAAACAACCCCATGGCCAGAGGCGATATGTCAAAAAATTGACAAAGCTGTGGGATGGTCTTTGCCTTCATTGATGTAATAAGGCAATATCTACATCCCATTACATGTAGCAGTGAACCCATAAATGCAAATATTAATATATTTAAAAGTCAATATGTCAAAAACCATATCGGTATGTTTTGCAAAAAGCGTTATTATATACATCAAATAAAATTAAGATTATGTTGTGAAGCAATACAAAAGCCCAGCAGCAGTGGCATTCATTCATATACCTTGAAATTCTTGAGAGCAATTAACCCTTCTGACCACTGTGGTGGTCAACTAAACGATCTGTACAGTCTGTCACTTCTCATAGACAAGGAAATCCGTTTCCCTAGAGAAGGATCATCCCTTCTCTCACATGAAGGAAGTACCTGTGTGAAGTGTGTGACCTCTGAGTTCCCCAGCTACAGAGACCTCCCACTGCCTAGGCAGACATGACAAGAAACAATACAAAGCAGTTTTCATCAAGCTGACAATATCAAAACAACTGTGGAGGCTTAACAGCCAGGGGAATGGCTCCACATTCAGTGATGTTGTGCCCACTTTTGAAAAGCAAAAAAAGATACAGATCTTGGGGACTGGAGAGGTGCCTGAAGCTAGAAATTCAGTGAAAGAGGAATTGCAGTTAGATAACAGGAGCCAGAGAGGAAATTAAGCCAAAATGGAAGAGTGACAGCTTTTATACAATTAATACAGGCTCTTTTCCAACAAAATAACCTTTTCTGCTTTATTTAATCATCCAAACGAAATGAATAATAAGGGGTGGAGGAGGAGAATTGCCTAGTTCAAGAGCATCCTGAATGATGGAAACTCACTGGACTTGGTTGATGATTTTTCCACTGTGATTTTCTTCCTCCAAGGCAAGGATGGAAGAAGAAAAGGGAGAGAATCAAAATGAAGCTGAGTTTAGGAGCTGACAGTTACTTGCTGTCAGGACATTTTCCTGTCTCCAATGGTCAAGAGAATGAAAGAGTCACATTGAGCATTGAAAGGGGAGAAACTGGAGAGTCATTAGGGCCATTATTTCCACCTTCATGATGAATAGGGAGGGTCAGGAAAAAGGAAAATAGTATGAAACCCCCATTGCTGTGCAAAAGAAAGGCAGCAGGATAGATGATCTTGCAACAGCTAACACTGACCCTGCTATCAGGCAGAGAAAGTTGCATGAGAGTGTCCAAAGATGCTCAAAAATACCATGGTAGCAGAAAGACAAGCAACCTTTGCCATCTCTTCTGCCTTATCTACTGAGTGAGAGGACTGAAATAGCATTGAAAAATGTGTAAAGGTAAAGAATAATAAAGACCAAGCTCCTACAAAGCAAGAGTTGAAGAGTTAGCACATATCAAAATTTATACCCTATTCACATGAATATCTTTAGTGATAGGTTCTGATCTGTTGCTCCCCTTTTCCCTTGCAGCTTATTGTATGACCTAAATAACTTGTGAAAGGAGAGCATAGACACATTGGACTATCATGACTGTGCATGTAAAAAAAGCATGTTAGCATGGATACATTCAGATATCTGAAAGACTGAAAAAATGAATTCCTCTATTCTCAGAAGTACTGCTAAAGACAGTAATTTCATCACGGGATAAGTGTCTAAAATGGATTAGATTAATTCTGATTGTCTACTGAAATTGGCTATGTTTATCCAGTGACTCTAGAGGGAGAGCACACAATTAATAAACTAACTATTAAAGTAATAAAGTTATGTGATAGTGTTCCACCATAATAGTCAGGAGGCACATCTCAGAGAATCTTATAATTATCTCATATGCATCACATTCTGCTTCCTATAGAAATGGAAACGCACTGGTTCTCTGTGTGTTAGCCACTGACAAAAGGGTGGACTAGAAACAGTCATTGTCTTTACAAAAACAAAAATAGAGAAAATTAGAAAATAATATTAGTTGCACTAATTGAAATATTAAAACGAGATGATTTAGTAAAAGTTAGCTAATATTTAATTGGCAGCTTTGGGGAGCAAAAATCGTTGTCCTGAGAATAAAATTACCAAATACTGCCTGAGTTCTAAATTATCCAAATGTGTAAGCAAACACTACTGTGTTGGTTTGTTTTTTTTTCCTCTGGGTGTAAGAGTGTACAATACTATGGCAAAAGTAGCCTGTAAATTTGTTTTCTACCTGTTTTGAAACATTTTTCAGATCAGTAAAACTCAGTGAAGAAGACTTTTGATTTTATTCTTCCTTAGCAAGACCCCCCTCTGCTCCTCTTACAGCCAAAGTAACATGATTCATCTGTACCACTGAATTCTTTCTAGCTCACTAAACAAAATCACTGCCTTTTCTCATGTTTATACACTCTTCAAAAGCCCCTGCAGACCATTTAGAGCCTTCTTGAGTCTCACAGTAGCCAATATGTCTATTTTTTAACAAAACCCCACAGTCCTGAACAGGCATCTCTTTCTTTATAATCATGCCCAGATATTATTGCTCATCTTTTCCAAAGTGTTTTGATCCAAAGTACCGTGTGGGAGGAAATGAAAATGCTCAGCAGGAGACGGATGTTAAGGATGGAGTTTCAGAGTTTGTTCCCTTTTATAAATTCAAATAAGATTATTTATACAGAGTGAGCAAATGATGGTCAAACATGGAAGCACTCAGTTCAATTAGGGTCAAGTCCTGGGATCCGCTTAACTAAGTGGATGATAATTTTTCCTCCCCTTGTACACTTCCACGTGATTCCTTTTTTAAATATTGTACCAGTTCTTTCGTTATCAGCTTCAGAAACATTTTTTTTCTTCAAGGTGACCCTTTAAAAGTTTCTATTAAGGTTTGTAACTCCTCTAATTCCAGTGATGCTATCCTTCACAGTCACAGTTCCCAGATCCATACTCTGGACAGGCAGGCTTTGTGGGTGATTACATTGCTCCTTCATTGCAGTCACTATCCTTTTTTACTCCCTGAGTGCCAACAGTGGGAGTTGATTGCTGCGCTGGCCAATCCCAACCCTGCCTCTGAATCACATATAGGTGCCTTCCTTCTGCAGTGAGGTTCCAAACCTGCCTCAGTAACTCACACAGCCATTATGCTGTGTAAATTAACTCAAACAGTGGAAAGGGGGTTGAGGGCAGGAAGTGAGGTGAGAGATGTTTACCACAGTATTTTTTATATTTTTTAAAATATTTTGTTGTTGTTGTTCTGCCTGCCCCTGCCACCTTCTACATTTCCTTCCTCAGGACTTCTTGGCTTGTCTTCCTCTGATCTCCCTATCTCGTTCCTCTGATTTTGTGTTCATTAACAAATATAAGTGTTATCTGAACACTTCACTCCAAGGAGCAATACTTTTAAAGGAATCCAAGTTACTTGAGGTATGAATTATATGAGTGAAAAATTTGATCATTCCATCAATTTGGAATGTCCATGTAAAATTTTTAAAACTTGTTGTGGCTCTGAGTAACCTGACCTAAATTCTAATTTAGATATTCTTTGAGAAAGATATTTAACTCAATGGTCTCCAGAGGTCCCTTCTGACCTAATTTTTATCTGTACTTCTAGATGCCTCCATATTGTGGAAGGCTAATAGGCCTAAAACATGTCCTGGTTTGTCCCACCCTTCTGCTGATGGAGGAAGCAAGGGTGGAAGGAAAACAAAGGCTTGGGTCATTATGTCCCCTCCCAAAGTGATAAACAGGTACCCACAGGCATTTATGTACTTATTAGTGTCTTGCCCAAATAATGGTAAGCAAGCCCTGGTTTTACCTAATACGGTTAGATTTGGCAAAATGCCATTCTGATTGGTGAATCTCTGAGGCCAAAGGAGCCATTACACTTGGGCAAATAATATAAATGGAGCTAAGTTGCAAGCAGTGGGCTCTGCTCTGCCTTAGTTTGTTCTGCTCTGCCTCATGCTTCAGACCAGCTTAGCTTTGATGTACAAGTTTTGACTACCTGGAGACTTGCTGTGTCTCAAGTTTACCAGGAGAAGGCTTTAAGTGCCTTGTGATGTGGCAAGAAGTGCCACTGACACCCTGTTCTTTGCTCACCTGCAAGGCATCCTGTCTGCACCTCTGCAAACCTCTGTGCCAAGTCTGGAGTCCAAGAGGAACCAGCATCAGGTCAGAGATCATCTGCCTCTTTCTCAGAACCCTGATAGAACCTGGGAAGATTGAGAAGCCTCAAAGGCTATTAAGACACTGACAGAACTCTCTTGAAGTATTTGGGTACTGTCTGGAAACTATAAGTCAGTCCTGGGAATCCGAAGGTAATATTTTGTGAGTAAATATCCAAAAGCCTCTCTGTAACTGAATTCTATTGTGCCTTCTGCTTTACTGGGAAGGAGCCTCTTGGGTCTCCCTCAAGGGCAAGCAGCATATCGGCTGCAAGATTCTCTTTGAAAATAGTTTAATATTTGTTACATTATTGCTAGCTATTTCTTAGGTGTTCGAGATGCCCTGTTTTTCCCTCTGTGTAATACTTTTCATGACTATGCAAAGAACATATTATTAAAAATCATGGTCTGTGTCGAGATTTCTGGGTACCAAAATTAATAAACTGTATTAAGTTAAGGCCAATGGCATCCTGGCCTGCATCAGGAATAGTGTGGCCAGCAGGAGCAGGGAGCTCATTCTCCCCCTGGACTCTTGAGACTCTTGAGACTCTGGACTCAAGGCCACACCTTGAGTACTGTGTCCAGTTCTGGGCACCTCAATTTAAGAAGGACATTGAGGTGCTTAAGTGTGTCCAGAGAAGGGTAACAAGGCTGGTGAGAGGCCTCGAGCACAAGCCCTATGAAGTGAGGCTGAGGGAGCTGAGATTTTTTAGCCTAGAGAAGAGGAGGCTCAGGGGGGACCTTCTTGCTGTCTACAACTACCTGAAAGATGGTTGTAGCCAGGGGGAGGTTACCTTCTTCTCTCAGGCAACCAACACCAGAACAAGAGGACACAGTCTCAAGCTGTGCCAGGGGAAGTTTAGGCTGGAGGTGAGGAGAAAGTTGTTCACTGAGAGAGTCATTGGCTACTGGAATGGGCTGCCCAGGGAGGTGGTGGAGTCACCATCCCTGGAGGTGTTCAAGGCAGGTTTGGACGTGGCGCTTGGTGCCATGGTCTAGTCTTGAGGTCTGTGGTAATGGGTTGGACTTGATGATCTTTAAGGTCTCTTCCAACCTTGATGATACTGTGATACTGTGATACTGTGATATTAAAGTTGGAATAGATCCTGCCCATACCATTACACTCCACCAAAGGCAAATATTACAGGGTGTTTCCAAGGTTTCATCTTGATACAAAACACTTGACCAAAGGAAGAAGAATTGTGAGTCATGTGGAATCCCAAACAGTTAATATTTTACTATATTTTGGATAGTTTCCAGAAGAGCTGCGCTTTCACATCTTCACAACCTTCTGTGTTTTGACACCACACAATAAATTTACCATTGGGTATCCTGGATAGGATTCAAGTGTTGGCTGAGTCTTGCTCTGTGGCTTCTATTGGAAAACTGAAGGAAAAGTGACTTACCTTCATAAAAATAGTATAAGTATGCTACACAAGCTATGACTAACCTTTATCTATCATCCTGTTCCCTGAAAAGACATTCAACAAAGCAGCCAAGGCAGCTCCAGTGCTCTACAAGGAAGGCCAATGTGGATGGGGAAAGGTTCCCTTCAAGAGGGGCTGCCAGATGTGACATGGGACCTACAAGACATCCACACCCTCCTGGGTCATTAGAAGCTAATTCATAATCTTACCCATAACATCTCTAGGTCAGATGGCTTCAAGACCAGGTTGGATGAAGTTTTGAGCAACCTATACTAGTTAAAGATGACCCTGATCATTTGCATGGGTTCGAAATAGATGTTCTTTCCAACCCAAATAATTCTGTGATTTTGTGGAATAGGAGTTATCTCTCCAATAAGTAGTTGCTCAGCAATATCATGAGGCCCAGAACCACATCATTCTGTCTACAGATTGTGTAACATTGGAGCCATTACCTTAGCTTCCCGTTCTGGAAAGGTTGGCCTGTGTAGCAGTTTCAAAATGGAAAACCAATATTCATTTGCCATTATCAAACAAAACAATGATTCACTTACTTCACTCAGGTATAATAATGGCTACTAACTATACAGTAATGTATAGTGCATGAAAAGTGACTTCTTAGCTCTGTTTAAGCATCTTGATTTTCAAGTTTGGATTCATATTAACAAGACATTTTTCTTCAGTCTCATATAAATTAATCTTACCAGTTATCCACATTGAAACATATACTTCCATGAGAGCCTTATGTTCACCTACATTAAAATAACCTCTGTATGTTGAAATTCAATACAAGATCAAATAAGCTCATGAAAACTTTAACAGTGTGCCCCACAGATCCCCACATCACCATACAGGTTATGAAAGCCTCAAATTCAACAAAAAAGCCTAGGATAAACTCAGCAAAGTGATGCCTCTGCCTTAAACAACAAAACCAGATTTTCTCCAAAAGCAAACATGAAGAGAAGTAACTATACTGATACTTACACTAAAACTCCCACCTTACAAATTTCAGTTTCAGATTCATGCATATATATATATATATATATATATGTATATATAAGCAACCCACAAAACTAATGAAAAGCAATCTTCAGGAGATTTTACAATGAAAGGCTCATTGCATTTGCCCAGCAAATCTCATCATATGATCTCAGCTTGTTTTAAGATGTCAGTGCTTCATTTGTCATGTAGTCAGGTAGCAGGTGCTTTGCCATTTGAAGAGAACCTGAACATGAGCTCTGAATTAAAAATGCAGTAGACTGAGAGCAGAGAAGAAAATACTACCACAGCTCCACCAAGAAAAAATTATTTAGGGCAAGTATTTGTAATTTGTATAAGACCCTGAAATAATTCCCCCTTCTTTATGTGTAGCGGAGAAAAGTTACTGCCTTTTGATTTACCCTGTCCTTAGACACTGATAGTGATTCCTTTGGTATGTTTTCCACACAGTCTGCTAGCTTCCTCTAGTGTGGGCAGGCTCCCTTTTCACAGAGACAAACCTCTGCTTCCAATAGCTGTAAAAAAGGTATTCATTCCAGGAGCAAAGTTGATGACCTTTCCCCAAGAGAGTTACCCATTGAAAATGAAACCATATTGGTATGCAAGCTCAGAATTTACAGCTCTGACATTGACAAACTATCTGCTTTGGCCACTCCTGTTGATTTGTCTTAGATCTTGTCCATGCCATCAGAAAGTCCCCATTTCACCCTGTGACAGCACTTTCCAGAATATTCTTCAGGCTACTTCCATGCTATCTACAGGTCTTTGCAGACTACTGATAAACTAAAGAAAGGGAGGTGATTTTTTTTTTCCCCCATGATATAGATTGGTCAACTTCTTATTGTGCTTTGTGAATAAAAAAATATTTTATATCAAATTATTAAGAATAGTATTTGGCTGAAGGAGAAATATTTCCATGACAGTGTCTCTAGGAGTAGATTGAGTATTCTTTCTAATTGACTTTCAATGACTCTTAAGAAAAACGTGTATATGAAGAACTTGAGACATGGATACCATTTGGATCAGGCTTCAGCTGGGCTGTAGCCAAATATAGCATGACAGCACCAAGAATAAAAGTAATCCCTTATTTCTGTGAAAAATTGAGAATGTGTATATGTATATGTATACACATGGCATCAAGGAAATTAATGCTTACTTCATCCTTTGTCTTTGGTTGCTGAAGTTAGTTGAGCTACAAGTAAAGACTAAATGTTGGAATACAGTTAAGAAAAGGAAAGTATCTACATGGATGGTCACCAAGATGTATTTCTTTGCCTGCATTTCTTACCTGATAGGTTCATTTTGTAGATATTTTGCCAATGTATAGTGGGTGGATTTCAAATGTCTGAGGAAAAAAACTCATTTTCCTTTCCCAGTGGTGTTGTGAGGATGCTTAAATGGCTTGGGAGTTATCCCCCCCATACACATACACACAATGAAAATCACCCAGACTAGACTCAACCAGCTGGAAGTTAAGGAATGAAGCTCTATTTACAGCTTTGCACAATATACAAGCAGATGCACACACAATATACATGAATATTTAACAGAAATATACAAGTTAAAGGTAATACAGAAACACAACACCCCTCCCAGAAATCAGAGGCCCCAGGAGGGGCTCCCAACCACCCTTCCACCTTCTTTCCAACCCTCTACCTTACCCCAAGGTTTGCCTTATGTGCAAGGTAAATTAGGAGGATCAGCCAGGGGGGTTAGAAGCAAAGTGATTAGTTAGGTTACACAGCAGAAAGGTCACAGACACACCAGCTCCCAGGCAGAGTAAGATTCTCTGCCTTGTCCATATTTGTTTCCCTGTTTTTATCCACCTAGGCAAGCCTATGAGTGAAGTAGACATCATCATTGTTTTCTTTTCAAAGCCTATAATATAATGTTTTTTCATTAAAATATTCCAATTAGCCTCAAACTAGCAGAGAAGATATGGTCAATATAGCCAGGGTATATAGAAAAATGACTACTCATTCAGAGAAATTATGTGACACCATCTTCAGTCAGCTAAGTCCCTTCATAGATTCCATTGACTTCATTCTAGATAAATCTGATTCAGTTGCCTGCAGGTAGCTATTAAGGATAGGGTATTCTACCTGGACTCCAGCTGACTGTAAGGACACATACCTCCCACTGTTTTTTTGCTGCATTTATCAGCAGCACATCATGTCATTGACACCTGACGGTGCCACAAATGTCTCTGGAGAACTGAGTGTGGACAGTTTGATAGAGGCAAAAATTGTCCACTGAGATGTGCTGGTTTGACGCTAATTAGAATATTTTAATAGAGAAAATTACACTATAGGCTGTGAAAGGAAAACATCATGATGTCTACTTCACTCATACGCTTGCTGGAGAATTGTTTGGGAACAATAACCAAAACATTAAATAAGTCAGTCTCTGTCACTGGCTGGAGCAGGAACTGCTGGGGCGATCTAGCAGTTTCTGCCTCTAACTCCTCTGTCGATTAATTTTCACTAACCACTTTTTNTGAGTTCTAGTCTGGGTCATTTTACAAAGTGTGGGGGCGGGGAACTCCCAAACCTTCACATGAGAATAGACACCTAAGCTTAGATATGTGACATTGTGAGGTGAACCCCACCCCAGATATAATGTTCTCTCATCTCTGCCTGTCATAAACTCAACATAAAGATGTAAACTGCCAAGATGATTTTACATTATATTGAAAAAACTGTCTTTCATATTGTAAAGTTAAGACCAAGGAACTGTTCCAAAAACCACGGGAAACTACAGAGACGTCTGCAGGAAAAAGGAGAGTTCTTCAATTGTTATAATCCAGGTACTCAAGAAAAAATGAATAATTTATTGCTACCATGGTTGGATTATACTGTCATTTATGCTTAATGTCTTTCATTGTAAAGGGTTCCTACACCAAAAGAAATACACGCCTTGCAATTGTAACACAATTACTTCTCTACAGGGATTATCTCAGTCAAGTAGCATATGGGGTATTGCAAAACAATCTCGGAAGAAAGCAAAGTTTGACAGAGGACACTAAGAGATGCTCTTATTTTTATAAAAATGTGCTTTAAGGCTAAATTTTCAAATAGAGGCAATTGAACAGCTCTCATAACCGCACTAGACACAGTGATTTGAAATGCCAATCAGGTAATTTCACATACAAATGCATAGTTCAGTGCTATTTGCATATGTATAAGCTGCTTTCCCTGCATAGCTGTGAAGAGCTGCACAGCAGCCATGAATAAACATTTGTAGGCACTTTCAAAAACACTTCACTCTTGTTGTCTACCACTTGAAAATGTCTTCAAATGCCTATGTAGTGAAAAGACCTCAGTTTTTCAAGAGTTGGTGGCCTTTTTCCCCACTGTGTGAGATGTATCACATGATTGGTTGGTAGCTCTTGGGTTTTGGAAAGGCCATCTATTCCTGTAATTATTTCAGTAAATATACCTTCTTTTTTTTTTTTTTTTTAAACACACATATGTAGATCACACATTCCTGAAGCAATCGCAGGTGCAAACTGTTTGACCCTGAAACACAGGTTTTTATTACCTTCCTTTAAATTTTCTCACCCTTTATCCTCTTAAGTCAGTTATTCTGTGCAAAGGAATAAAAATTTGTACCCCACAAAAAAGATGGATTTTTTACACCTTTTTCTGTAGTGTCAGATGTCATGTTGGAAATAGTCCTAAAAGGCTAGCACTTAGAACAAGTAACATTAGATTCTCTTCCTCGTTTAATAAATGAAAACAGGTGATTATTTACTGAGTTAAAAGGTGAGCTGTGAGAGAGAACAAACAGATCAATGACACAGATAATTAATGGTTTGTTTCAGAATCAGACTTTCAAGGCTGCTTAAATAAGATGTAGGTATTCACCAGCCAACATATATCACAATCTTTGAATTTAGGAGCCAATTTACATAGTTCTTCAAAATGTCCATGAAAAACTTAGTTAGAGTTGCGGGGCTGAAACAGCAGACAAACTCTCATATCTTTTTATGTATGTATTTATCAAACTTCAGCATACTTTTGATTTTTTTGTTTGAAGATGTTTGTGGGATATTCAAGAAGTATATGCAAAATGGAATAGGTTTTGTCACCAGGTTTCTTAAAACCTCACTACTAAAAGGCGTTTTTATTATTTATTTTCCCCTGAGAGTTTCAGAACTGTACTGCAGTGAATAGCTTTTTCTGGGTTTATAATTGTTAGTTTATCATTCCCACCAAAAAAATGTAAAAAAAGAAAATACAAAATCAAGCACCTACAGTGACAAATAAAAAATGTAAATAAAACTACAGCAGAAGACAAGTTCCTGCATACATGAGTGTATCACAAGAGGGTGAATCATCAAATTCACACTCAGGTGTGTCTTTCAACAGTCACAATCGATCTTTCTTTTCCAGAGAATTACTCTAATTTTCCAGCAAGAATTTTTAAGCTCAAGATTACTTATGC
>VWZE01018022.1:24942-35785 GCA_013396675.1 Eubucco bourcierii | reverse complement strand
GAAAAAAAAAAAAAAAAAAAAAGGTAAATGTCTCTTCAGTGATCTTCATCCTTCTCTCTATGTGCAATATAATGCACATACCTTTGGATGCGTGTGAATAACCCTATTAAGAGGGTTAAGGCAATCCAGTAGCTCCTGTTATTAGCCAAAGTTCCATCCAGAAAGCTTCATCAAATTCTGTGCCAAACCCTTAGCTTTTGTAATAGTCCAAACATTTAGATGTGACTGAGATCAACTAAAAGTTCAGTTAAATGTGCACATAAACAATATGATCAGAAAACATTTGAGCAAAATAATTACATGCAAATCTTTTGAGACAAAAAGGAAAAAAAAGAAAGTGCCTTATTTAGAACAAATTTCTGGTTGGGAGAATCCATCTGCTCTTTAAAATTTAAAATGAACTGTTAAAAATAAAGGTAGTTCTGGTTTGCTTAGCAAAAGAATGATTGTCTCTCTGCATTTTATGGACAAAGGAAAAGGGGGAAAACGCCATGTATAAGTAAAAAATGTCACAAAGTTCAGCTTGCTTTCAGAAAGGGAAAAAACAAACAAACAATCAAACCCAACAATCTTGGTGATAATATACTCTTCTTTCAAGCCTAAGCTGCAGGTAATGACATGATACAAATTTGATAATTTGCCACCATTATAATTCCAAAGTAGAAACATCATAATAATGTCCTGAACCTTTCTGTTTCTCCTTCTAGGCAGGTTACCTGTCAAGCACTGGCAGAACTGATTTATACCAGATGTTTCTCTTCTCCTAAGTATGGCTGGTCAAGAGCACTGAACAACTTTGTATCTACCATCTGGAAGAGGCATTGCCACATGCAAACCACTATAAGGAAAATTAAAAACCAAGTACCTTTTGTCCATGCACATTGATATGTCTCTGTTGCTAAAGAGATGTGCCTGAGGCACAACTCTGTCACCAGGATGAGACAGTTTTATGCTATTGAACTCATGCTCCGAAACTGGATGGCTTCCAGCATGTCTCTGGAGAACTGTTCCTGACATGTTCTGGCTTCCTAATACATCTGAGAAGGTGTGATCTGATAAACCAAAACTATATCAGGGACCAGTTCAACCACTTGGAGATAGTGGTAGGCCAACGTGTGGATATGGTCCTTGACTCTGATTAATTTACTATCATAGATGTGGCCTTTGAGCCAATACCATGATAATTTTTTCCCTCTTTGATATATTTCTAATTATTCTTTTAGTCCCAGTGTGCTATATCAAGACATACGTATATTGTAATAGAGGGTATAAATTAATGCTAGATGGGATTTTTTTCCCAAAATTAATATTGTGTATTAATTTGGATATTTAAAACTCTCACTACCCACTCAGTATTTTAAATAATAATTATCAGATTCTTTGCAGCGGTCATGAAAACATTATATAGAGGAATAACTGGATCTGGAACAAATAACTAGCAGTAATACAACATTAAACTCAATTGAATTGGAAGAGAAGTCAATCATACCGCTCACTCACTAGACGGACTCAAAGAGCTCCTTTCTGCTTATGACAAAAGGCAATTGGTGAATTACAAGAGGCTTTAAGTATTTACTTACAAATATTAGTCTGCTAATTCCTCAGGACTAACTACAGCTTCAAACAGTATTCAAACATTTGCAGCCAGTTCTGTCTTGTCAGCTGCTGAGGCTGATTCTTCCCAGACTTCACGGGTTGCTGGGGAAAAGAGGCAGACGATCTCTCACCTGGTCCTGATTCTTCTGGATGATCTCTGTGTCCCCTGGCAGGGCTTCTCAGTCTTGGCAGGAGGACTTGCAGGTCTTGGCAGGATGTCTCGCAGATGTGCAGTCTTAGCACAGATGTCACACTGGCTAGGCAGGCCTATTGTGTGAAGGCATTTGTCCTGATTCCTGTTAAACTTGAAGCAGGCAGTTTCCAGGCAGACAAGCCAAAAGGTTAGGGCTTGTTATTATGTGGCAGGGCTAGCTTATAGCTTAGTGAAGCCTAATGCTGTGGAGCACGGCAGGATGAAACGAGGCAGTAATACTGCCAGAAGCAGGCAGCACATTAAGGCAGAGATAATGGCAGTAACAGCAGTTTGTTGTCTCTACCTGCTCACCTCTTTTATCAATGAAACCTGAGACCTAATGGGCCTTTGGACACAGAATAGCCAACTAGAATGACAGTTAGCTAAGCTTGACCATATTAGGTGAAGCCATAGGCTTGCTTTACCAAAATTTGGGAAAACATAGGCCTTGCACGAGGCAGGCATAAGCCAAGTGTATGTACCTTGTTTACCACAGGATGTAAACAGGAGTAAATCAAGTCTGGGCAAGCCAGAGTCCTTAGACTCAATGGCTCCAGGTTCTTTGTCCTCTTTCTCGCAGTTGCTTCTCCCCACAACAGAGAGAGGGAGAGCAGAAGAACATATCAGGGCAAGTCAGGACATGTTCAGGCCTATTTTGGCCTATTGTCATAGAATCATGGAATCATAGAATGGTTTAGGTTGGAAGGAACCTCAAAGATAATCTAGTTCCAAGCCCCTACCATAGGCAGGGACACCTCCCACTAGTACAGGTCACTCAAGGCCTTGTCCAATCTGGCCTTGAACACCTCCAGGGAGGGAGCAGCCACAACCTCCCTGGGCAACCTGTTCCAGTGCCTCACCACCCTCACTGGAAAGAACTTCCTCCTAACGTCCAGTCTAAATCTCCTTTCTGTCAGTTTAAACCAATTGCCCCTTGTCCTGGCATTGCAAGACCTTATAAATAGTCCCTCCCCAGCCTTTCTGTAGGCCCCCTTCAGATACTGGAAGGCTACTATCAGGTCTCCTTGAAACTTTCTCTTCTCCAGGCTGAAGAACCCCAACTCTCTCAGCCTGTCCTAATAGGAGAGCTGCTCCAGCCCTCTGAGCATCTTCGTCGCCCTCCTCTGGACCCACTCCAACACTTCCATGTCCTTCCTGTGCTGGGGACTCCAGAACTGCACACGTACTCCAGGTGGGGTCTGACAAGAGCAGAATAAAGGGGCAGAATCCCCTCCCTTGCCCTGCTGGCCACGCTGCTCTTGATGCAGCCCAGGACTTGTTTGGCTGTCTGGGCTGCATGCACACACTGCAGGCTCATGTTGAGCTTCTGTTGAGGCCTTCCACAACAATCTCTCAAGTAGAAGTAGCTTTTTAACAGATCTGCTCCTGTAGTTATTTTGTAGTAAACTGGACGGTAGTATAGTAAGAAGAGTGCATTTTATTTGCTTTGAAAATAAGCAATCATTTCCTATGGAAAGTCTTTTGGTTTTAATGTGTGTGACATACTGCTGAGCTACGTTGGGCATGTGTGAACTTACTCCAAAGAATTAATACCTACAATAGTGCTCCACAGTTGTTCAGAGGTACTGGCTGAACTTTCAGAAATACCTTAGCTGCACCATCTCAGGAGGCTATCTCACATGTTATCATACAGGAAAGACATATATCACCCCCCTTGGAAAATCTACTAGTGTGTGACCAGTTTGACCTTCAAGGTAGTATAGACGTGATCTTTTTAACTTTCTTCCCAGATAGAGGTCTCTGACAAAGATCTCTGAGGAGCTTCAGATGGAGGAAGTTTTGCATGCCTCTCTATTTTGTGCACTACTATCTCTCAGTCACGTTCCCAGCTTCAAAAATTCCCAAGTTCAGAAAGAAAAAAAAAAAAAAAAAGGAAGCACTGAATCTACTGTCAGTAAATACACCTACAAAAGAAAAGGAACTTCATAGACTTTCTTTTCCTGCAGGCATAGAGTGATGATATTGTTCATCAGACTTCCTGAGAGCAGTTTCCTCTCCTTTTTCATGCATTCATCTATCATGATAACTGTTGCTTGCAGAAAAATAAAGAAAAATATTATTCTAGCCACAATCATTATTACTGAGAGAGAAAGTTCTTTTGTGAAGCCTTAGGAATAAAAGGAGTTTTGAGTTTCACTCTTGAATTTCATTAATTTTAGTAACATGTTAGAGACTGCTTGGTGGTTGGTTTTTTGTTGTTGTTGGGCTTTGTTTTTATTTTATTTTGGGGTTGGGTGGGTTTTTTTTGTTTTTTTTTTTTTGTCAGTTAAACAGACATCTGAAGCAAACAAATAGCGTGGTTTTTTTTTTCTCTTAGACTGCACAACGTTTACATCTGTTCCAGAAACAGCTGAAAAAGAAAAATCTGTATTATCAGGTTAGAATAGCACAGGGAGAAAAAGAGGCCCAAAATTTCTAAAGGAGGAAAGACACATAAAGGAAATAGAAAGCCATTTACCCATTCTTAGCCTTGTCTCCTCTGAGTTCTGAAAAAAAATGAAATAATTTGAATTCCTACCTAGGACAGAAAATTAATTACAAAAGAAACCTTATATTTTTCTGTAAGCTGAAGAAATAAGTATGGTATAATGGCCTGACAGATATAAAATCACCTTATGAACTAGATTTTACTCATCTTTTAAAGTCCTCTTGTGGGATTTATGTTACCCAGGTTTAGCTGTCTGCTCTGCAGGCATGCAAGCCAGTCATTGAAGTCCTCTTAAAGTCAGTGGAGAGAAATGTAGTTGCTGGCCTAATTCAGCGCTTTGTAGAGGTAACTGGTGATTCAGCAGTCTGGATATGATTGGAGATTTTACTGACTGCTTGTAGGGGACAATTTCTGTGACACTTTATTCCTAAATTTCTGCAGTCGGTGTTGTGGAAGGCTAACAGGCCTAAAACATGTCCTGGTTTGCCCTACCCTTCTGTTGATGGGGAAGCGAAGGCCGGAGGAAACCAAAGCCTTGGACCATTATGGCCCCTCCCAAAGTGATAAACAGGTACCCACAGGTGTTTATGCACTTGTAAGAGTCTTGCCCAAATATGAGTAAGCAAGCTCTGGCTTCACCTAATACGGTCAGTTTTGCAAATGCCATTCTGATTGGTGAATCTCTGTGGCCAAAGGAGACATTACACTTGGACAAATAATATAAACTGAGTTAAGTTGCAAGCAGTTGTGCTGCACTGCCTCACTGCTCTGTTTGGACAGCGTGCTGCTCTGCTCCAAGTTCTGCTTTGCTCAGACAGCATGCTCTACCTCACTACTCTTGGCTTGGCCAAAGTGTTCTGCTTTGCCTCATTCTTCAGACCAGCGTAGTCCTGATGTTTTGAACTACCTGGAAACTTGAGTGCTTCAGGTTTACAAGGAGAATGCACTAAGTGGCTCACGATGTGGTGAGAAGTGCCACTGACATCGTACTCTGCACATCTGCAAGAGATTCTGCTTGCACCTCTCACAGAATTATAGAATCGTAGAATCAACCAGGTTGGAAGAGACCTCCAAAATCATCCAGTCCAACCTATCACCCAGCCCTAACTAATCAACTAGACCATGGCACTAAGTGCCTCATCCAGTCTTTTCTTGAACACCTCCAGGGATGATGACTCCACCACCTCCCTGGGCAGCCCATTCCAACAGCAAATCACTCTCTCTGTGAAGAACTTCCTCCTAACATCCAGCCTATACCTTCCCCAGCACAATTTGAGACTGCATCCCCTTGTTCTGTTGTTGGTTGTCTGGGAGAAGAGACCAACTCCACCTGGCTACAACCTTTCAGGTAGTTGTAGACAGCAATGAGGTCACTGCCAAGCCCCCTCTTTTCCAGGCTAAGGACCCCCATCTTCCTGAGCCTCTCCTCATAGGGCTGTGCTCCAGGCCCCTCACCAGCTTCATCCCTTCTCTGGACACGTTCCAGTACCTCAACATGTCTCTTGAANTAAGTGCCTCATCCAGTCTTTTCTTGAACACCTCCAGGGATGATGACTCCACCACCTCCCTGGGCAGCCCATTCCAACAGCAAATCACTCTCTCTGTGAAGAACTTCCTCCTAACATCCAGCCTATACCTTCCCCAGCACAATTTGAGACTGCATCCCCTTGTTCTGTTGTTGGTTGTCTGGGAGAAGAGACCAACTCCACCTGGCTACAACCTTTCAGGTAGTTGTAGACAGCAATGAGGTCACTGCCAAGCCCCCTCTTTTCCAGGCTAAGGACCCCCATCTTCCTGAGCCTCTCCTCATAGGGCTGTGCTCCAGGCCCCTCACCAGCTTCATCCCTTCTCTGGACACGTTCCAGTACCTCAACATGTCTCTTGAATTGAGTGGCCCAGAACTTGGCACAGTACTTAAGGTGTGGCCTGACCAGCACTGAGTACAGAGGAAGAATAACCTCCCTTGTCCTGCTGGCCACACTGTTCCTCATACAGACCAGGATGCCATTGGCTCTCCTGGTCGCCTGGGCACACTGCTGGCTCATCTTCAGCTACTATCTCCCAGCACCCTCAGGTGCCTTTCTGCCTGGCTACTCTCCAGCCACTCTGTCCCTAGCCTGTAGCGCTGTTTGGGGTTATAGAACCCTGGACTTAGCCTTGCTAAAACTCATCCAATTGGCCTCTGCCCACCCACCCAGCTTGTCCAGGTCCTTCTGCAGAGCCCTCCTACCCTCCAAGAGATTGACACCTGCTCCCGACTTGGTGTCATCTGCAAACTTACTGGTGATGGACTCAATCCCTTGGTCCAGATCATCAATAAAGATTTTGAACAGAACTGATCCCTGAGTGACACCACTGGTGAATGGCTGCCAACTGGATGTGGCACCATTCACTGCCACTCTCTGGGCTCAGCCTTCCAGCCAAATCTTGACTCATATCAGAGTGAATCTGTCCAAACCATAAGCTGTGAAGGTTTGGGACTTCCCCACCCCCCCACACTTTGTAAAATGACCCAGACTAGCACTCAGTCGGCTGGAAGTTAAATGATGAAGCTCTATTTACAGCTTGGCACAATGTACAGCAGATATTTACACTATATACACAATATTTACAGAAATATACAAGTAAAAGGTAATACAACAACACAACTCCCCTCCCAGAAATCAGAGACCCCAGGAGGGGCTCCCAACCACCCTTCCACCTTCTCCCCACCCCTGTACCTTACCCCAAGGTTTGCCTTACGTGCAAGGTAAATTAGGAAGATCGGCCAAGGGGGTTAGAAGAAAAGTGGTTAGTGAGGATTAATCAGCAGAGGAGCCAGAGCCCAGAAGCTGCTAGATCCCACCAGCAGCTCCTGCTCAAGCAAGCGACAGAGAGCAACTGACTTATCAATTGTTTTGGTTAGTGTTCCCAAACAATTCTCCAGCAAGCGTATGAGTGAAGTAGACATCATGATGTTTTCCTTTCACAGCCTATAGTGTGATTTTCTCTATTAAAATATTCTAATTAGCCTCAAACCAGCACAGCCAGTTTTGCCAGGAGCTTGTTGTGGCAGACGGTGTCAAATGCTTTGCTGAAGTCCAGGTAGACTACATCCACAGCCTTCCCTGCATTCACCAGGAGGGTAACCTGATCATAAAAGGAGATCAGGTTGCTCAGGCAGGACCTGCCCTTCCTAAACCCATGCTGGCTGGGCCTGGTCCCTTGGCCATCCTGTAGGTGCTGTGTGATGGCACTCAAGATGACCTGTTCCATAACCTTGCCTGGCTCTGAGGTCAGGCTGACAGGTTTGTCATTTCCTGGTTCCTCCTTCCTGCCCTTCTTGTGGATGGGCATCACATTGGCAGCTTCCAGTCCTCGGGGATCTCTCCAGTGAGCCAGGACTGTTGATAAATGATGAAGAGCAGTTTGGCCAGCTCATTTGCCAGCTCTCTCAGCACCCTAGGATGGATGCCCTCTGGTGCCATGGACTTGTGAGGATCCAAGTGACTCAGCAGGTCCGTTACCGCTTCCTCCTGGATTACAGGGGGACTGTACTCGTCCCTGGCTCCATCTGTCAGTTTAGGCCAGTTGTCCTGGAGACAGTCTGTCCCAATATTGAAGAGTGAGGCAATGAAGGTCTTAGTACCTCTGCCTTATCCTCATCTATTGTTACTATATTCCCCTCAGCATCTAATAAGAAGTGGAGGGTGCCCTTGCCCCTTCTTTTGCCATTAATGTATTTACAGAAGCATTTTTTATTCTCCTTAACAGCAGTGGCCAGCCTAAGTTTTAAATGGGCTTTAATCTCCCTAATTTTTTTCCTACAAGACATAGCAACAACCTTAAACTCTTCCTGGGACACCTTCCCTTTTTTTCCAAAGGTGCTACACCCTCTTTTTTCCCCTTAATTCCTTTAGAAGCTCCTTACCCATCCAGTTTGACCATCTCCCCCATTGGCTCATCTTCTGGCACGTTGGCACAGCCTGTTCCTGTGCCTTCAAGAGTTCTTTCTTGAAGTAGATCCAGCTTTCCTGGACCTTTTTGTTTTTAAGGGCTGTTCCCCAAGGAACTTTCCAAGTTAGTTCCTTAAATAAGCTGAAGTCTGTCCTTCAGAAGTCCAGTGTGGAGGTTCTGTTGATGCCCCTCCTTGTTTCACTGTATATTGAAAACCCTATAATTTCACTGTCACTGGACCCCAGGCAGCCTCTGACCACCACATCTCCCTCCAGCCCTTCTCTATTTGTGAACAGTAAGTCAAACACTTCAAACCTCTGTGCCAAGAGGAACCAGGATCAAGTCAGAGATTGTCTGCCTCTTTCCCAGCACACTGCTAGAGTCTGGGAAGGTCTAGAAACCTCTCAATGGCTATCAAGAGACCAAGCAGTTCCAACACTGCCACAAAGGAGCCAAGAGACTATCTCTCAATCCTACCCTACTACCATGAGTAGAACAGACTTTCCCTGGGACTCCAGGCTGCCTGTTTATAAGTGGGGTAGATCCATTTTTATGGCTAAACGTTTTACAATTTTTTGATTCTCCTAAATTACTAAATTGCTTATAAGCATCCTTATGAAGATTTCCCAACCGAATTAGAACCCAAATTTAATTGGTTTGTATATAGTGGGCTGGGCTTTTTGGAAATAAAATAACTACATGTTTTGTAATTCCTGCCTCATTAATTGCCCCAACTAATTCAGTCGGTATCAGGAAATTGTTGCCTTGAGAGAATGAAGAGGTCTTTCCTCTCCTCTTATGTGATCCAGTGGCAATGATGGATAAAGAAAGAGCCTTTTATTTATGAAAGAAAGAGTCTTTTATTTATGAAGGTTTATCATCTTTTTGACTGTCTGTCTAGAGTAGATCTCTATAGTAACCTTGCACTGCAACCAAGGTACAGTGAATGCAATTACTGTTTACAAAATAAGATTAGCATTTTAACAATTTTCAAGAAAAGAAAAGGAAAGAAAGAAAAAAGAAAAAGAAAGGAGATCGCAATGTTAACTTTCCCAGTTGTGGATTTCTGGACTTCATGTCTGTGGTTTAGGACTTCTTTTTTTTCTTTTTTTAAGAATGATTTTTCTAGCAGAGATAGTTCTATTCTGATATCCAGTAGCTGTGGTCTCACTTGTAGGGATGAGTACACATACAGATCAGCAGCCTTTTACACTAAGCTGTAAGCTACAGTGCAGCTCTCTTTCACGCACGCCTGTCAAAGACATGCCTTTTCTTGGCTTAATGCAGCATATAAGGCAAAGTGCTTGACAGAATTATGCTGGGCAGCCTGGCCTCTTTGCTTTTGTTTTCTGATTTTATGACAAGTTGTGGTAACCTTGGCAACCACCTCATTGCATTGTTAGTGCCCATGTACATCCTGCCAATGCATGTGCCTGAAAGCTGATAGATTGTTGTAAGAGTGCATAAAACGTTGCCTTAGATCCTCTCTTCTGTCTTATATTGTCCAGAGGAACCACAGAAGTTTGGCAGCAAAACATTTACCAGCGGGAAGAATTTTCAGCACCTCGTGAATGAAGCACAAGGACTTTGCAGTTTCAATTGAGATGCCTTGCTTTATGGAAATGGATTTTTCTATCTCTGCAGAAGGCCACAGGACAAAGTGCCTATGCTTAATGTCTGCTGTTATCCTGCCCAAGAGATTTTACTGTTGATAGTGTTACTAAGCACCGTTATTGCTCTCCCACTTTAGGGTGCTTGGAAATATGTTACCCTGGCTTTGCTCAGATAGGCCATATCAGGAAGAATACCCCTGCTGAAACTGCAGGCCTTTGGATCCTTCCAGTAGCCTGGAGCCCTTAAACAATTGGAGAGGTGGAGGCTGACAGCAAAACAATTAACAGTCAAAGCAAATTTAGGTTTATTGTTTTGAGTTTCATAATTGTTACGTATATTTGAGGAATAACGGCTTCATTGTGCATAGTTTCTTATCTGCTTTTCTGTCTGGAAATGGACTCTATGAGCTATGATCATATGTCATCTCACATGACAATGAATGCAATAGAGAATAAAATGGGGTAGTTTTCTTTGAGGATGGGGGAGGGAACAAAGGGCTAGAGACAGAAACAAGGTTTTGTTTCACTTACAGCTTGAATGGGTAAGAATGCCCAGCTTCAGAACATTTAATTAATTGCAAAGGGTAGCTATAGCAACACACCTACCTAAAACAAAACTGTGCCTGCCCAAGAGACAACAATATACAGTTGTATTCTTATGAGAGTATGGATGTAGATCTTCACTGTAATGCGTACTTGTGGAACAATTAAAAGCTTTATGGTCATGACCTCATCATTTTTGCTTAGAAAGACAGCGTTATATTGAACAAGAGATATCTCTTTTTTCCCCACTTCTGCCCTAGTTAGCTTTCCCTAACTGCACAATGTCCACCTGGAGACCAGTGACAAGTGGTGTCCCTCAGGGGTCAGTGCTGGCACCAGTGCTGTTTAACATCTTTGACAGTGACATGCACACAGGAATCGAGTGCACCCTCAGCAAGTTTGCAGATGACACCAAATTGTGTGGCACAGTCAACTTGCTAGAGGGCAGAGATCCATCCAGAGGGACCTGGACAGGCTGCAGATGTGGGCCCAGGCCAATCTCATGAGATTCAA
>VWZE01018022.1:0-24819 GCA_013396675.1 Eubucco bourcierii | reverse complement strand
ACTGTGTGCAGTTCTGGAGCCCTCAGCACAGGAAGGACATGGAAGTGTTGGAGCGGGTCCAGAGGAGGGCCACAAAGATGATCAGAGGGCTGGAGCAGCTCTGCTATGAGGACAGGCTGAGAGAGTTGGGGCTCTGCAGCCTGGAGAAGAGAAGGGGGGACCTGATAGTAGCCTTCCAGTATCTGAAAGGGGCCTACAGGAAGGCTGGGGAGGGACTATAGGCAAGGTCTTGCAAAGACAGGACAAGGGGCAATGGGTTTAAACTGGCAGAGGGAAGATTTAGACTGGATGTTAGGAGGAAGTTCTTTACAGTGAGGGTGGTGAGACACTGGAACAGGTTGCCCAGGGAGGTTGTGGCTGCTCCCTCCCTGGAGGTGTTGAAGGCCAGATTGGATGAGATCTTGAGTGGCCTGTCCTAGTGGGAGGTGTCCCTGCCTATGGCAGGGGCTTGGAACTAGATGATCCTTGAGGTCCCTTCCAACCTTACCATTCTATGATTCTATGTTTTCTGTATTTTGAATGCTTAACTATTTTGAATGCTTAACAGTTTCACTATGTTTTATCTCTATAGAAAAGAAAATTAAATGTGTAACTACCATAGTGGTTGTGAGTTACTTCTTTTCCCTCGTCAGACATCTTGTTATCCAATCTGATTTAGTCTTAGCATCTCTACAGCACATTATGAATAATGGTAAAATATTAAAAGAGAAGTGCCACTATAGCCAGAACGAGATTCACTGAAACATGTAGTGACAACTGTACCTGATGACTGATCTTTTAATACAGAAACTCAAGACTGCTGAAATACAGGAAAAAATTCCACCTCACAGGGAGGAGAGATTTTGTCATATGTTCAACATCAAATCCAAGTTTGCTATGATCGGTACTGATCTACCTATTTCCATAACTGATATTGATTCAATATGGCAGAGCCACTTTCTGAAAATTAAGAAAAATGAAAGTTTTATCTTTCCTTAGAAAGATAAAACGGATGATTTTGTTGCACAAGTAAAGTCCAATACACAATAGGACTTTGCAGAGCTTCCTTACCCAATAGAGATAACAGGTAAGAGAGCCAGAACAGGGTGACAGACCATACAGAAAAATGATGGTACTGTCACTATCCCCAGTTACTGAGTGCATCTATCTTGTCAGCTTAGACAATGTCTAAGTCAGGAAAAGCAGAGTTGTGATCTCGCCTTCTTCAGGGTCATGGCAGCAAGGAAGAAGATAGTAAGGAATATAATTCAGCTTTGACTTTGTGGTCTGCTTGAAGGACTAGAGGAATAGGAATAAAATAAACCTTACAACTGTATTCACATTATAGCCTTGCTGAAAACAAGGCTTTACTATTGGTCTTCAGCTACAAACAAGAAAACACATCTTAACAAATAAATACAAATATTGTTAATATAAAATAAGGTTTGTGTTTGAATTTATGCATTTGTTTTTCCATGTGTTTCCTCCTCTGACATTCTTCCCATCCCTGAGGATTTTGAAGTATGGGAACTGCAGAAGCGCTGTTTGTGGCTTGCCATGTCTTACTATGGGTATAGCTATATTTAATTTGACTTACACAGGATTCCTATGAAATCCAGTATCAGTTCTCTGGCTAGAGACTTGTACTTAGATGTAGAGGTAGATGTTACATTTGAGTTTTGCACCTATACTAGAAGAGAGTTAAATGATTGGACAGTAAAATTGCTATTAGAATCATAGAACGGTTTAGGTTGGAAGGGACCTCAGAGATCATAGAGTTCCAAACCCCCACCATAGGCAAAGATACCTACCACTAGAACAAGTTGCTCAAGGCCTGATGCAACCTAGCCTTAAACACTTCCAGGGAGGGAGCAGCCACAACCTCCCTGGGCAACCTGTTCCAGTACCTCACCACCCTCACTGGAAAGAACTTCCTCCTAACATCTAGTTTGAGTCTCTCCTCTTCCCGTTTAAAGCTATTAGCCCTCATCCTGTCATTACAAGCCCTTGTCAATAGTCCCTCCCCAGCCTTCCTATCTCTGTGTCCCTTCACTGGACCCGCTCCAACACTTCCATGTCCTTCCTGTGCTGAGGGCTCCAGAACTGCACACAGTACTCCAGGTGGGGTCTGACAAGAGCAGAGTAAAGGGGCAGAATCCCCTCCCTTGCCCTGCTGGCCACGCTTCTCTTGATGCAGCCTAGGACTCGGTTGCTGTCTGGGCTGCATGTGCACACTGCAGGCTCATGTTGAGCTTTTCATCAACCCAGACTCCAAGGTCCTTTTCCTCAGGGCTGCTCTCCAGCCATTCACCACCCAGCCTGGATTTGTGCTTGGGATTGTGCCTACCCAGGTGCAGGACCTTACACTTGGCCTTATTGAATTTCATGAGGTTGGCCTGGGCCCAACTCTCCAGCCTGTCCAGGTCCCTCTGGATGGATCCCTGCCCTCTAGCAAGTCGACTGTGCCACACAGCTTGGTGTCATCTGCAAACTTGCTGAGGGTGCGTTCGATTCCTGTGTGCATGTCACTGACAAAGATGTTAAACAGCACTGGTGCCAGCACTGACCCCTGAGGGACACCACGTGTCACTGGTCTCCAGGTAGACATTGTGCCCTTGATCACCACTCTCTGTGTGCGACCATCCAGCCAATTCCTTATCCAGCAGTGCTCCACCCATCAAGTCCATGTTTTTCCAGTTTGGTGACCAGGATGTCATGTGGGACAGAGTCAAATGCCCTATTCAGGTCCAGGTAGATGATGTCAGTTGCCCTTCTCTTGTCCAATTATAATTAATATGATTAATTATATTAACATTTCTAGAGTCTCTGTTAGTGACAGTCATACATACATGTAATAAAAAGGTAATACCTGGGATATGGAAATTTCCCTCTGAGAGATGAATTGAACAAATACATTCATAAACATACAGTAACATTTCCTCAAAAATCCATAAGCTAATGATTCTGGAAGCTAGGAAGGTAAAAGAGAAGCATATCACTAGCTGTGGCCAGTAACACATGCTATTCTTAAGCAGAATCTTGTATTAACATTGATATAGAGAGGCTACAGGGCTCAGTGGACCATTTGCCTTACTCTTTTGTTTTTACAAATGACAGTTGCATTAGCAAATGTTCAGAAGAATTCCCAACTATCAAAAAAAATCTGGAATTTACAGCTAAGAACTTTAATATCTTGTGCTCTGAGCTTTCCTCTCTAAAATTTATGTGGCCAGGCTCTGAAAGTTCTTTGCAGCAACCAGGGCAAGCAAATCTTTATACAACCTGCTGAATGGATTAAAAGAATGCTGTTATACTTGCTTAGTCATTACATTTCATGACAAGTCCAATGATGAATAAAACTTAGTAGACATTGATTATCATTGATTATCCAAATCTTAAAACCTACAAAATTGAATTGTTAAATTACATTTTTCAAAAAAAAATTTTTTAATTGGATGTCTGATTTATCAGACTGATGTTCACAATTCCCTTAGAAATGTGTAGTCAGTCTTTGTTCAGAGGAAGGTCTTCCAATGACTGTGACATGTGGCTGGAGAAGTGAAAACAACCAAGGGACAGCTGAGAGATGCGGACAGTGTTTGGAAATGATAGGTTGAGAGATCCGATGTACAAGGCTTGACCAGACTTGTTTGATCCAGAAAACACTACAAGAATTAAGGTCAAAGCACATTATTTGGAAAATCTCAAGAACTCTCCTATGTTATGACACCAAGCTGGGGACTGATGTTACTGGGTTGGAGGGCAGAAGGGCTCTGCAGCGGGTCCTGGACCACCTGGACAGATGGGCAGAGTCCAAGGGGATGGTGTTCAACAAATCCAAGTGCTGGATGCTGCACTTTGGCCACAATAACCCCATGCAGAGTGACAGGTTGGGGTGGGAGTGGCTGGAGAGTAGCCAAACAGAAAGGGATCTGGGGGTGCTGATTGACACCCACCTGAACATGAGCCAGCAGTGTGCCCAGGTGGCCAAGAAGGCCAATGGCATCCTGGCCTGCATCAGGAATAGTGTGGCCAGCAGGAGCAGGGAGGTCATTCTTCCCCTGGACTCTGCACTGTTTAGACCACACCTTGAGTCCTGTGTCCAGTTCTGGGCACCTCAATTTAAGAAGGACATTGAGGTGTTTGAGCGTGTCCAGAGAAGGGCAACGAGACTGGTGAGAGGCCTCGAGCACAAGCCCTATGAAGAGAGGCTGAGGGAGCTGGGATTGTTTAGCCTGGACAAGAGGACCCTCAGGGGGGACCTTCTTGCTGTCTACAACTACCTGAAGGGTGGTTGTAACCAGGAGGAGGTTGCTTTCTTCTCTCAGGCAACCAGCACCAGAACAAGAGGGCACAGTCTTAAGCTACGCCAGGGCAAGTTTAGGCTGGAGGTGAGGAGAAATTTCTTCCCTGAGAGAGTCATTGGCTGCTGGAATGGGCTGCCCAGGGAGGTGGTGGAGTCAGCGTCCCTGGAGGTGTTCAAGGCGGGTGTGGACATGGTACTTGGTGCCATGGTCTAGTCTTGAGGTCTGTGGTAACAGGTTGGACTTGATGATTTTTGAGGTCTCTTCCAACCCTGGTGATACTGTGTACTGTTACAGGTTGAAAGAAGAGATCACTTAATTCTCTAATTCAGAGGTTTTACAGGCTTCTCTCCTATGTAGACTCCACCTCAGGAAGGTGGTTGAGAAAATCTTGAGAATGTAGTGTTTCATCATCACCAGATGAAATGATCAAACAGAAAGTTTTTGAGAAATTAATCTCTCTTTTTCTGACCACATTCCTACTTCCAATGCTTGTTCACAAGCATTGCAAACACTCAGCAGAATTATTCACCTGCAGAAATTAGTTCTGTCTTCCAAAAAAGGTGGTTGTGTCCGGGTGGAGGTCAAGACACTGCCATTTTGTCATAACCTTCCACAGCAAGAGAATGGGAATAATTTCATGCATTTCATTGAGAAACTAAGTATAAAACGTAAGTAAGGTAGATGATTAATTTTACTCAATATGTACATATGGCAAATCTTTGAACACAGCTTTTTCACAGATCACTGCTGGAATTTGTGTCTACAGTGTATTTGTGTATTTTTTATGGTGGGTTCCCCCTTCCCTACCCTGATAAATGCTTCTCTTTTTCACAGCAAAACCAAAACGTGAATAGAATTATCATTTCAACTTTGGAAACATGCCCAAAAAGCATTCACAACACAGCAGTGTTATTATACTAATAGCAGACAAAATTATTTCAACCTCTTTGTTCCGTTTTAGTCATAATGTGCCTTAAGAATGACAGAGTATAACAAATATGTTGTGCGAAATTATGTTGTTACCAGAAAAAATATTAGCTGGTATATTTGTCTTGGAATACTGTGTCAATCTTTGAACAAAGTTTAATGTAAAATCTTGTCAGTAATACAATGCACTTTTCTATTATCAGTGAAAAAATTCAACCAGCAACCAGAAAACTATAATTTTTGCAGTGTTAACGTAGTGATAAATGCTACAGCTGTCAAGACTTTGGAATTTTTGTGTGACATTCATATGCACACACCAACACCTGTTACCTCCTTGTCCTGCCTTCTATTTTGTATTCAGGGTCTTGAATTTCCAGAGTCTGGTAGCAATGTTTGGATTTTGTCAAAGTTCCACTGCACTGGAGAACAATGGTTAAATCCTGTGTCACCAAGCACCGATTTTCATTGCCCCAGCTAGACCCAGCTACTCACCAAGCACTGATTTTCATTGCCCCAGCTAGACCCAGCTACTCACCAAGCACTGATTTTCATTGCCCCAGCTAGACCCAGCTACTCACCAAGCACTGATTTTCATTGCTCCAGCTAGACCCAGCTACTCACCAAGCACTGATTTTCATTGCTCCAGCTAGACCCAGCTACTCACCAAGCACTGATTTTCATTAACCCAGCTAGACCCAGCTACTCACCATGAGCATCCATTCCTAGATTTGATAAGGAAAATGACCAATAATAGTGCTAAACATACTTGCTATTTTGTTTGTTTCTTGTTCTGGTGTAAACTGCAGCAAGAGTAGAACAGAAATGTTAAGGAAAAAGAAGTATCTTGGGGAGGTATTAGGATGAAGTAAACCTCCCAGGTCTGAATGCTGATTCAAAATTTAGATTCAAATGGGTTTTAGAAATAAAACCTGAGCTTGAAATACAAATACACACTGGGGTATTTACAGAGCTACAAACAGCTGCTTCAACTCTCTGCTTGGAAACAATTCAAGAGCTAATCTAGTCTAATCGTTCTAGCTAAAGGAAACCTCTACTTGACTGACACTGTTCACTGTCCAGTACCAGGTAGAGCACCCCTTCTGCCTTTGAAACTGCCTCCTATTCCCAAAGTCAAAGGAATTTCTCCCTGATTCATTAGATACAGCATAGTTGACTCCAAGTCTAGTCTTGATAGATAGTCTGATTGTATCACCTGACTCCTAGTGGAAATACAGGAAAATATTACCAGAAATTGAAGACAGGAAAACTGGTAAAAAAATAATTTTTTCTCCCCAGCTTTTTCTCTGTATAAGAACAAAGAAGTATTTTTCAGGTACACAAATAGAAATTAGCTATCTAAAGAGTCAGAATTTGATAGGAAGGTTATTGTTAACTGATTCTTTTTCCCTTCATGTTTTGTTTGTTTGTTTGTTTGTTTTGGGGTTTTGGGTTTTTTTTTCTTTTTTTGCTCACTAAATCTCTTCAGTCTATATTTGGCTAGATGGCAAATGATTGACTGCATCTGACCATTTCTTCACTGACTTACACACAGACACAAAGTAGAGATTAGCTAAAGGCACTAAATTTTACCACCGCTTTTCCATTAATAAGACTGAAACCTGAATTTCCAGCTGTCTATTTTAACAAAACTACAGTTTTCATTACTACCTGAGGAAGTCACTGTCATTAAAAAAGTTTTTAGTTTGAAAATTTCCCTGTAGCTGAAGGGTGTAAGACCATTATACAGAGAGCAAAATGTTAAAGGCCACGCAAATGTCTGAGTTTGGAACTGCATCAAGATCTCCTGTCACATAGTTTGGAATGCCATACACTATATTCTTTCTTCCTACCCAAAAAGCTCTCCAGGTGTCAGTACTTCCATTCATCTACTCTTTGGAAGAAGGTATCTATATCACTTATCAAATCGAGTTTTCAGTTATGTTTGGCATAAGAAGTTCAGGAGCTGGAGCTCATCCCTGCTAGGCCATCAACAGAGCTTCAGCATCATTCCAGGCTCTCTGAGGGTCCTGTGCTGCAGTTTCTCCTCTTACCTGACATAGTGTCCCTCACAACACACACATCACCTCTTCACTGCCGCCCTATACAGTTCATCTACATTGGCCGAAGTACTCCATCCCTTCCCTGCATTCCACAGCACTCCCTAGACTCCTATGCCCGTCTCTCCTAGCCCTAACATAGACACAACTCCCTAATCAGTCTCACCTTACTGGCACATCACTAATCCCTATATCTCCAGAAAGTTTCTCCTGACTGCTTTGGTGAACCTATTGCTCTGATTGCATGGTTCCTGACATTCAATGGCATCACCACAGCATCTACCAGCACCATCTTCCTCCTATGAGAACTCTGAGTCAGCAGGAATGGTACTGCGTGAAGTTACCTGGAACAAAGGAGCTTGGGAAGCAACATCACAGAGTAGTGCATGGAGTCATAGGGTCTGAGTAAACAGGGGAACAGGGAAGAAGAGTGAGAAAAAAGGACTGCAAATGGATACAGGAATAGTGGAGTGAAGAGGAAGAAGGCTGGGTTTGTGTCTTAGGTTTAATGTGGTCAAAAGCTGAGACCTGACTCACTAAGATTGATTCTTCTATTTTCAGATTCTTCCATATTTTTTTCATAATAAATTCTGGCTTTACTTGTCACACTCCTTTATTTTATTTTCCTAGCCTTTCTGTGTTTTCTTGTGTCTTTATCCCTCCTTCCCCAACTCCCAGATGTCCTCCAATTCTTATTCCCTCCCTTTCTATTATAACCTTCCTCCTTCTCCTTGTTAAGGACTTCTGCACTTATCACTCTGCTGCTCCTTCCTGTCCCTCAGGTTTTCTTCATCCTGGTAAACTTCCAGCTGCCACAAATACCTCTTCTGCTCTTTCATAAGTCATATGCAATGATTAATTTCCATCCCTCCTGTTTAACCAAATATGCCTATCAGAAACCATTCTTTCTATAGCAACCTTATTTAAAAAGAAAGAGACACATTCAGTTGCTGCAGTGCCTAGATGGCAGTGCTAGGTTCCCCTACGAGAGCAATGATGAACTGATGTTTATGTTGCTGATTGAAGGAGTTAAGAGGGCAACGTGGTCACCAGCTGAGTTGGTAGAGAGCTGCGTCATATGAGAAAGATGTACTCCACCAAAATGGTTTACCCTAAGGCCAGTCAGGTAGATTTCTGTGCTGACATGATGGAGAAAGAACTATGGACTCATTTTCTGAAATTAATGATTAACAGATTAAGGGCTGCATTTCAGCCTTCTCTTATCACTTGGGTGAGATAATACCTGACATTTTAATAGGCTCACAAGCTGATGTCTTAATTCCTCTTGGCTATGTCTTTGATCCAATTATTTTCCTTAGCCCTCTAACGGGTCTCTGGGTCAAGAGACGGTCTTGGCACATACCCCTCTGCACTTGGGGAGCTCAAAGAAAATGAAGAAATGCACGACTTGGGCTAATACAACAGGTAGAAAATCTAGGGCAGGCTTGTTAGACAGAGAATATCTGCCTTTGCCTTTATGAAAGATCACCCTTGAAGTATTTATTTATTTAAATGTATTTAAAATATTTAACCGAGTATTACCTGCTGAACATAGGCCACCACATTTGCAAAGACAGGAAATCTGGTATAAGCTGTGCAATGTTTTCATGTTGCAAGAATCACACAGCAGCTGACTGAAGCAACAAAATATTGTGCAATCCTCTGGAGCCTGAACCCAAGCAAATTCAGAATTTCAAAAAAGAACAAAAAGTCTTCTTATATGTCTCTACAAGGTATAGGTAGGTATAGATCATAGTGTGCAATTCTATCTAATCAAAAAGCTCTCTAGTTTCTCAGTACTGGTCACAGATCACAAGTATCAAACAGTAAGACATTAATGTAGAGGCTGAGTCCAGTAATCGTTCACACTTTGTATGACCAGGCTGCTTTCAAATACAACATTAAGCTTATGACAAAATCTTTCACTGTTGTTCATTTCGTATAGCTTTACATTTTCTAAAGTTTCCTTTGTAGATCTCACATCTCTGTTTTCTGATTTGAAAGACAGAGAGTTTCATCAGGTTTCCATGACTAATGAAGACTTAGCTCTCTTGTTTAACATACAATTCCCATTTATTTCTGTACCAGAAACACTGCTAGAAAAATCCATTAGTTAGTACAATTCAAATACTATTTCAAAGGAATACCCTCAATCTGTTTTAAATTTCATAGCCAGGATAAAGCTGAAGAAAATCATACATTTGCTTCACTTGGGATAACATTTCTTTCACAAGTGCATTTTGCAAGACACATTGAGGATGAGCAGTAGAAAATTATGAGTTTGCTAGTGATCACATATTGAATTCAAAATTCTTGTCTTGTACACGAGGGCTAAGAGCATTCAAGGTTTGTCTGCACTTCTATTGATAGTGTAGAAATGACAGTTGTAAAACAAACAAACAAAATGAAATCTGCTGATACATTTGATGAAGCTAAATCCTGAAATCCTCACACTTCAATAGTCAGACTAGAATAAATGCCCTGTGAAAAACTTCAGAATCAGATTTCATGGGATAAAGGGTTTTGTGCTTGTGGTTCTCCTAGAAAGAAGGTAATTAAATGTAAATAATTACACATACATGCATGTTGTTGTGCAGTTAGGTGATGCAATCACAGAATCACACTCAAAGCAAGGAAATTACTTCCGAGCTTGATATGTAATGAAGCTAACCAAATCTCTTCTCACTGACTTTTTCGGTAAATGTAAGCTCTTATGTTTTATTTTCCATTTCTATTGGAAGGTATAAAATATTCTAGATATGTAATGTGATTCTTGATCAGTAAGGAGAAATAAATTCTAGTTTATGAATTGTTAAGCAAATAAACTGAGAACAGTCACAAGTCATTTGCAGATGTCATATTTTTTAAAGAAATGTATGAAAGACTCCTCATATTGGAAAAGTAGTTACCTCCTGAACACAACTTTTTCTGATTTTTCTTTTTCTTATTAACATAATGTTTGAAACAAGGCATTACATTTTCCCCCACATTTTAATGTATATTACTACAAATAGAGATTAGTTTCTAGTCATCACTGGCTCATGGTAGAGAGGTTAGAAAAGTGATCTGAGCTTCTGTGCTCTGTGTGCAGTTCTGGAGCCCTCAGCACAGGAAGGACATGGAAGTGTTGGAGTGGGTCCAGAGGAGGGCCATGAGGATGATCAGAGGGTTGGAGCAGCTCTGCTATGAGGACAGGCTGAGAGAGCTCTGCAGCCTGGAGAAGAGAAGGCTTTGAGGAGACCTTATAGTAGCCTTCCAGTATCTGAAGGGGACCTACAGGAAGGCTGGGGAGGGACTATTGACAAGGTCTTGCAATGACAGGACAAGGGGCAATGGGTTTAAACTGGCAGAGGGCAGATTTAGACTGGATGTTAGGAGGAAGTTCTTTCCAGTGAGGGTGGTGAGGCACTGGAACAGGTTGCCCAGGGAGGTTGTGGCTGCTCCCTCCCTGGAGATGTTCAAGGCCAGGTTGGACAAGGCCTTGAGTAACCTGTACTAGTGGGAGGTGTCCCTGCCTGTGGCAGGAGGTTGGAACTAGATGATCCTTGAGGTCCCTTCCAACCTTACCATTCTATGATTCTTCATATTAAGCAATATTTTCTTGAAGTTCTAAATTGCATTTTAAAGTGTTATTTTCCTTAGCACTTCAGCATGGTCCAAGGGAGGTTGCTTGCCAGAACCTGTAACATTGTTGTGCCTCTGATGTGATTTTTTTTTAAATGATTGATTCTGCCCTGAATGGATAGCTTGCTCATTAACTTCTATGACATCCTTGTACCAGAGTTCACTGGTCACAGAGCAGGTGAAAATTTATGTCACATTTACAGCCTGGTGAAGTGGCTTAAGGTAAAAGTGTACAAAAATAGTGGAAGGATAGGGATCCCACAGAAGGAACAGTAACAGAAATGGGAAAAGTGGTGACACCCTGAGGGTCTCACCAGGCAGATCCATAGTAACAAAGGCCCCTAAGCATCAAGGACTAGCAAAAGCACAAAAAAGACTGTGCAGAAGAAAGCTATGGAAATCTGTTGCTGGATGTACAAGTTTTATTTCACAAGAGCCTGAGAAATTATGGAACACTTTCATATTCCTTCTTGGGTGAGGAGGTCTATTGCTGTCTCTGTGAGAAAGTCTGGAGCATGATGACTTCATTTTCAGCTTGTCTACGTTAGGCAACAATTTCAGTATTAACTCAACAATATATGGGTAAAACACACTCCAAACAGCACATTTTGTGTTAGCTCACATCTGACAGTAATTCTTATCAAGCTTTCTAATTTTTTTCCTGCTCAGCATTCTGGAAGATACATAACACAGACCCAATCCCAAAGACTCCTATCACTTATTTCAGTCTAACTGACAATTTTTCTTTATATGAATCTATGTAAAAATGTTGCCATGGGCTATTGAAATCTGTTCACTAGGTAGGCTGAGGTGAGATGCTTCTGGGTAAGTCCTCTAAAAAATTTATTGACTAAATCCATGCATGTGTTTGCTCCCCTAGCCCCTCTGCTGGTAACTGGGCAGACTGCTTTGAATCCTATTCTTATGGGTTCTTAGAGGAATGAAAGAGTATCTTTTCAAACTGTCATAGAAAACAAACCAAAACAACCCCAAACAAACACCCCAAAAGCATAAAGAATTCCAAATAATTTAATGAAGTCAGTCTTTAATCTACCCAGGAATTCATTTACTTTGGTATTGGGAGAGCAATGATCCACAAATTAGAGAAAATCCTTCTTTGAGAAAGATGGTCATCCACCAAAACATGTCTTCAAATTGTCTCATGCAAGGCCATCGTAGTGTCCTCTCTGATAACTCACACACAAAACAAGTCACAATTGCCCCAAGTGTACCAGCCTATTTAAGAATAGTTTCCTCCATAATGACTGTTCTGGTTTGAGGCTTATTAGAATATTTTAATAGAGAAAATTACGCTATAGGTTGTGAAAGGAAAACATGGTGATGTCAATTTATTCATAGGCTTGCTGAGATTGTTTGGGTAAAAGAATTCAAAGCATTAGATAAGTCAGTCTCTGTCTGTCTCTCTCTGCGGGCACAGCATCTTGGGTGGTCTAGCTTCTGGCTCCTCTGTGCCGATTAATCTTCACTAACCACTTTTCTTCTAACCCACCTGGTTGATCCTCCAAGCTCACCCCGTGCGTGGGGCAAACCTTGGGGTAAGGTACAGGGGTGGGGAGAAGGTGGAAGGGTGGTTGGGAGCCCCTCCTGGGGACTCTGGTTTCTGGGAGGGGAGTTGTGTTTCTGTATTACCTTTAACTTGACTTGTCTATTTCTGTAACTATTCCTGTCTATAGTGTATATCTCTGCTTGTACATTGTGCTGAGCTGTAAATAGAGCTTCAGTCCTTAACTTCCAGCCGGCTGAGTTCTAGTCTGGGTCATTTTAGAAAGTGGGTGGGGGGGAGCAGGGACCTCCCAAACCATCACAATGACCATTTTCATAGGATTGCATGGTCCCTTGTGATCTGAGTTAGTAGGAAAAGTTTTAACAGAATTAAACCTATTTTAACTTGCCTCCTGAGAAAGCCATGTACGATTCAAAAACCAAACTCTTTCAAAGTGTATAATGCGCTTCACGAAATTGGCTTAGTGCTGACATCTCCTAAAGCTGATGTCCAAGAGCATTCTGTGATCCCTGCTGATCTGCATAGCCAGCAAATGCCAGTTTGTAGTAGTTATTTTTATCTCTCCAACAGCTGAACCCCGCTTCCACAAGGGCAATGTATTTTTAATGCATATGATGTTATTATGTAAATTGGTTTAACTGTGTAATCTACTAAAGGTGTTTTCACTGTCCCATGTGAACGGCAAAGCCAACGATGGCAAAATATTCATTAAAGATAAAATTGTCTTACTTTCCATAACCAATTTTCAAGTGCATTGCTCTGACAGCATCAATTTCTGTTCGATAGTGAACTTGATGCTCATTTGCAAAGCTCTAATGAGTGTACCAAAGAAGAGGTAGTGTGTTTTTCCAGTTTGCAGTCCCAAGCAAACTGTAAGTTATTTTCCAAGGAGCAAGACTAATTAAAGAAGTAAAGTCCCATCAAAAGTTCCTTTTTTTTTTTTTTTTAACCCCTGCATCAATCTATAAACCTATGTCAATAGTGCAGGGGGGGAAAAAAAAAATCCTGCTTTGATACATTCTGAGATTATTTCCATCTATAAATGGAAATAAAAATTAAAACTTAAGCATTATTATTATTTCCATCTACAAATGGAAGTGCAAGCTCATGTCCATGCATATGAACCTATGGAAGTGAATCCCCTGCACAAATATAAATGCAGGTTGTCAAACTGTCCCAGTCTAAGGCCATGAGTTACCCAAGACTGGAGGACAGAAATGACTCCTACCTGTTTCCAAGAGTAAGAATGAGGATACTGCACACTGATTGGAAGTTTAAAGAGAGACTTTATTTACAAGAGCATATGCATACAAAAGGCAATCAGATAGAATGAGTACATTCACAAGTAGGTCACGTCCATCAGACCAAGACCCTTTGGGCCTAAACTGGCCTTCTAGAATCCTCCACTCCTTCCACCTCAATCAGACTGAGGGTAGGCCAAAACTGCTCTCCCCAGCTGGGACCTACAAGGTCTCATCAGGTTGCATGATGCAGCTCACAATTCCCTGCCAGTTAGTAGCCATCTTCCCCACAAACCATGAGACAAGAAGTGACCTGTGCTGTTCCCAGAGCAAAGAAGTGAAGGGAGGAAAGGCAAGGAGGAGAAGGAAAAGAGCATCAGCCAGGCACTGCCCTATAAGCTATGACACCGGATGATGGAATAGAATAACAATATTACAGTAACCTGGGACGACCAGGTCCATGCCCCGGGGATGGGTCTTTGTCCCTATGGCTTTCTTAAGGGGCATCTAGGGCCCTTCAAACTAACACACAAACAAACTTATGGTCAGAGTATGTAGATTTACATGGAGTACTGCAATTAATTCATTTAAGAAGGCACCAGACATATTTGTATGACAATTTAGATTACATTCGCTTCTTCATTAGCAAAAAATTGGGTACAGCAGTAGTTACTGAAGTTCTGTATCTCACTGTTGTGGGTCCATATACAGCAGAAAAAGAGGTGCAGAGTAAATGTCCAGATAAACTCTCTTTAAAATACAACATTTTGGGTCAATTGTGACTCCATCTCTAACAGAGCAGAGAGATACCTAAAAATAATTAGATGTGTTTATGCAGAGTATTTTATCGGCAAGTCTACACAATTGTGAAATAAATTTGTGCTAAATGGTAATAATGAACTTTTCATGGTTTTTCACTTTATTAACTTGGGGGGTGGGGAGCAGAAGATTGAGAGCTTATCAGGAGCTATGTGGTCCAGCTTGTGGATAGCAAGGACAAGTAGATTTGGTTTGGTGGAAAAGGTAAAAGGAAGTTATAGAGAAACTTGCCTGTGAAATGAGCAGAGAGCTGGTCTTGTCTGCATGAACTTGGAGCACACTGAAAGCATTTGTGGGACTATCTGGGGTGTCCAAAGAGACCTCATAAATGTTTATAAATATGCAAAGCATGAGTGTCAGGAGTATAGAATCATAGAATGGTAAGGTTGGAAGGGACCTCAAGGATCATCTAGTTCCAACCTCCTACCATAGACAGGGACACCTCCCACTAGTACAGCTCACTCAAGGCCTCATCCAACATGGTCTTGAACACCTCCAGGGAGGGAGCAGCCACAACCTCCCTGGGCAACCTGTTCCAGTGTCTCACCACCCTCACTGTAAAGAACTTCCTCCTAACATCCAGTCTAAATCTCCCCTCTGCCAGTTTAAACCCATTGCTCCTTGTCCTCTCACTGCAAGACCTTGTCAATAGTCTCTCCCCAGCCTTCCTGTAGGCCCCCTTCAGATACTGGAAGGAGTCAGTATGGAGCCAGGCTCTTCTGAGTGATGTCCAATGATAAGACAAGGGGCAATGGGTGCGAGCTGGAGAATAGGAGGTTCCATGCAAACATATGGAACAAGCCTTGCATTTTGAGGCTGACAAAGCAGTGGAATGGGCTGTCCAGAGAGATTGTGGAGTCTCAAAACCTACCTGGGTGTATTCTTGTATGATCTCCTCTAGGTGATCCTGCTCTGGCAGGAGGGTTGGGCTAGATGATCTTTTGAGGTCTCTTCCAACTTCTAATGTTCCGTGATTCTGTGGCAAGACTCTGTGAACAAAGCCTTCACAAAACCATTGAAAAATTAGGCAGTGTTAAAATAAATACTACTTAATATTTTCTGTGAAGACTGAACAGCTCAGCTGTTCAGTGTTTCAATAAATATTTAAAGGCAAGATACAGTATTCTCCAAATAGTAAAGACATATATTCTAAAACAGTTCTCCAAGAGTAGATTTCTCCCCTGCATGAATCTTATGTTTTTTAAGAAGGAAAACATATATTTTTCCTGCACATATTACTTTCAATTTTGAAATTCAAATCAAGTTCCTGACTACTTTTTTTTTTTTCTGCTGTGAAAACTGCAGTTTTTGCAATGACAGAATGTGAACGTAAACATTTCTGTGGAAAGTTATTTATATAATTACTTTAAGTCCTGTCATAAAACTGCAATAGAGCTGTTCTCAGAAATGGATATCCATTGGCTATTTTATTTAAGACTTAAGTATTCTGTCCTATCAGATGAAAATCTCACAATAAAGGAGTTGTTGATACTTGTTTTAACAGATCCACTCATTAAGCATTGAATTAATCAATGGTGTGACTGACTAAGTGTTTGTATCATATAGCCCTCATCAAACTGCTGAAAAGTTTGAAGACTCTTTTTGTTGAAAGCCTTTTTCTTTTGTTGACACACTCTGAGGTTAAGGTTTTATACTAGTTGTGCTGTATATTTTACACTTTTGGGTCTTTTCTCATATCAAGCACTATAAAGATAGCCTTCACTCATTAAATTGCAAGGAAATAATATTTCCTTTTATGATGCTGTGGTTTTGGTGTCAATATTAATATGAAATTTGCTCTATAACTGGTCTGCCACAAGGAGCTTGATGGATTTCCCTGCTACTCATAACTGAATTCTCAAGTTTACGTTCCTGGCAAGGGCTGTCACACCCTCTTTTTGAGTCTACTCTAAGTAAAGCCATCTTTTCCTTTTCCAGAATGGTGTAATATCACTTCCTTGTGCATGTCTCCTCATGAGATGTAAATTCTTGGTTCAACTAATACTGAGTTGTTGGATCCATCCACAAATCACATCTTCCCCAGCAGCTTAATAAAAATAGTGCAGTACAAGAATGCAGGATCCTCATTTTATTTCAATTCATATTCCTGTTTCTTTCTCTTAATTATTTGGTTACCACATCAATGTGGGACTGTAAACATTACAGATCATTGATATAAATTGTCAGAAAAAAATTAGATATAATTTTTAAATGGGGGGAACCAACTAAACATGATAAAATTAAACTCCCTGTAGTTAAAATTATAGCCTCTCTGTAGAACCATATATAAAATAATCTTTTAGGTACTTTTGCATATATAACAAAACTTTTAGGTACTTTTCCATATATAACAAAACATCTTAATTTTAAACCAAAGTTTCATGTATCCAGATACGTTGCTGAATCTTCAGACCCACAGTATAAACAAATAAACAAACCACCCCACAAAAACCCTAGATCAAAATGAGTCTTCCAGTATCTGAAGGGGGCCTACAGGAAGGCTGGGGAGGGATTATTTACAAGGTCTTGCAAGGGGTATTTACAAGGACAAGGGGCAATGGGTTTAAACTGGTAGAGAGGAGATTTAGACTGGATGTTAGGAGGAAGTTCTTTACAGTGAGGGTGATGAGGCACTGGAACAGGTTGCCCAGGGATGTTGTGGCTGCTCCCTCCCTGGAGGTGTTCAAGGCCAGGTTGGCTGAGGTCCTTGAGGTCCCTTCCAACCTTACCGTTCTATGAGTCTGGTTTCTGAATTCACTGAGAACTTGACAGTAAGAGTTGGTCACTGCTGGTGCTGGTTGGTCTAGGTCAATGTTCTGGAGGAAACTTGTGGGCTGCTTTTAATGTCAGGTGGAAGCTTCCAGCTGAAATTAGGTAATTTAGAGCTTCTTGGGTCCAGAACAGGAGTTTCTCACATTATATACAGGTGTTTAAACATTCAGGTCCTCAAACATATAGATGTTGGGGAGAGATAACTTGTCTCAAACTTCTAGCTATCACATATCAGTAAAATATTAGCTTGAAAAGTAGATTTGTTGCCCTCAAGTTCCAGTTTCATTTCTGATTCAAGCAGAACACACAGGAAAGTACAGGCATTGGGTTGTAATCCTTTTTTTTAATCTTTTTGTAAGGTAACTATAATACAGAACCTGCATGATTAATCTTCTCTGATGAATTACAATGCTTCCTACATGATGGGAGTAGTTCTGTGCTCAGTATGTTTGCATTTCATCATGGTGACAGTCTCTAGGCAGCTGGATCAACTGAAGCCAAGAATCAGTCACCATGGGTAGCACATTTCCTGGGAAACATATGGAGTATTTGTCCTGCAACCACAAGAAAGTAAATGCTCAGAGTATCATTAACTTTAAAGCTATGACTTCTGCCTCCCAGAGTTCAACAACCATGTCTCTGAATAGCACTTATTCACATAAGCAGGTTGTTTAGTTTCTTGCCTTTCATTAAGCATTTATCCACCAGATCACATTGATGACATCATGTTTTCATACATGACAAATATCAGTGGTGTATAGATCATAAAAACCTCTTCCCTAAGACAAATCTCTTCCACAGATGCATGACAAAGAATCTTTACTCCCCAGCTGCTCACTCCCATAAGCAGGGACTCCAGAACCCTGGGGCAGGCACTTAGAGAATTTCGTGGTTCCAATATGCCAACTGTTTTTTAAAGTTACCTTCTAACTTATTTTTTTTGGGTTTTTTTTATATTTTCTGTAGAAATTAAAGAGAATTTCTGCACCATTTCATGTAAATCCAGTATTGCGTGGAACAAGAAACAACCTAACTGACACTCTATACAAACCAATATTATTCATAAAGGAATGAAATTCCATTTTATTTTTTAATGCTTTTTTTTTAAGTCCTTTTGCACTCCCATTGTTCCAGCTAGAACACAGAGTTGGAATTTTAGAAGACAGCTAGAAAGACTTTTCTTCAAGTAGTTTGCCTTGGAGTTCTTTGTTTTGGTTTTTTTTTGCCCCCCAACATTCATATTAATTTTAAGTCAAACTGCATTTGAAAATGCTTCTTGCATTATTTCAAGAAGTAGGTTATTAGCTGAAATCTCAAGCTCAATTAAAAATAAACAGGAAATTTTAATATGTGGTCTCAAGGGGGAAAAGAGTTCAAACACATTTTAAAGGCTCAGATCCACAACATAAAGTTGTGTTAGCTTTTATTATATTATTAGTAAACCATAGAAGAATTATTTCTTAGATTATGTTTTTTTGATTTTACATGGTTCTAAATTGTCTGCCTTATTATCACCATCAAAACTGTGAGTATGAAACACAAGCAATTTAGGCTTTGTCCTCAAACCACAGAGATGGTCAGACTAAAGCAGGCTTCAATGTGTGGTACATTCCATAGGCCTGCGACAAGAACATCAGAAATAGCCACGCTTGTTGGATTGAACATACTCTGACAGCTCATGTTCTGTGCTGAATGATGCATAACCCTTGCTATTTTAGCTACAGTAGTGTTGAGGGGTGGGGGAGGGTGGATATTGGGGTATCTAGAGCTGTCAATATCCATCCCAATCCAAAAGCAGTTTGCAATCACGATGCTGTTAGGGACCCACTTCAAGAACAGTTTCTCTTCCCTCTTCTCATTGGGTAAAATATGCTCCACATTAGGCTGTATAAGTGGAGGAGATTCAGTTCTCTTAGACTGTCTCCCTCTCTGTTCAATTCATCCCTGCTCCTGGTAATTAATTTCCTGTTTGTGGAAGGATTTCTTCATCGAGACAGATCCCTAGCAAACAACATTTAGAGTAGCTCTAATGAATTATGTTAAATATCCATCTCAGAAAAGGCTACAGGCCAAGCTAGTGATGGAAGTACAAGTGGCACTTTCAGAAAAAGTATCTTTTTTTTTTTTCTTTGCCTCTCTTGGGCATTGAAATCATAATGAGTTTCAGAGGATTAAGCAAATGTCACTCCAAATTAAGCTCAGTAAGTTCCCCTTTTACATTAGAAGGTCAGAATCCCATTGGACTAAAGTCTTTACCTGTAGTGGAACATATAAATACACGAGCATGCAATTTCCTTCCAGAGCTGCATCTCAGATTCTTCAGTACTAAGTGGGAGTCTGACAGAGACTGTCATGAGCACATTACAAATTAAATAATGTACATAGAAGGACAAATCTTATCATCTGCAGGCTTGGAAGAATGCCACACACATTCCCAATTAAAAGAGGGAAAATAAAAGGCATATTGGGAACTCATACCAAAAATTTCATTTGTGCCTGTAAGACTAATGACAGCATAGACAGACATGCCTATTTTATTTATTTGTGCTGTTTCTCAAGCTGTATCTGGTAACCATGAGGATGTTTCAAGATTTCAGCTCAGGAGTTGGAATCATTGGCACTGAATTCTGAGAGTCCCCCACAGTGGGGGGTCATAGTTTTGGCATCCATAAGACATACGCTTTGGAAATAACGTGACTGCAAAATATTGATCTGTAGTCAATCATTTTCATTCCAGCTCCTTCCTTTGCTCTCTTCTTGCATAGTTTAGAATGATCTGTGATACTGTGATCTCTCTCCTGGTTGCCATGATTATTTTCTACTAATGACAAGTCTTGCTTAACATAAGGCACAAAGAATTTAGTGTTGTCCATCGGTGCACTAAGTCATTAACCTGCTCAGTCAACTGTGACTGTACTGATCTGGGATAAAGAGAGTACCTTTTCCCAACATAAATTGTACCTTTGCATTTTACAAGAGCTCCTAACCAACTGTGTTCAGTTTTCTATAATTTGAAGAAAGAGGCTGTTAGAAGGTGTAGCACTATTTACATAGAGAGGAACCTAACTTTAGAAAGTCCTTTTTATGTGAACCTTAATCTATTTCTGAAAAACTTAACAGTGATTTCTTGATTTATCATATATCTTAAGAAATCAAAGTTCAGAAGAAGAAAAACATTTCAAGAAAAAAAAAATTCCCTTCTGCTTCAGAAAGCAGCAAAAGAAGAAGAGTAATGGGCCATTAGATGAGGAAGAGAGAAACAATCCTCTGTTATTTAACCTTCTGTAGACTAAAAGATCATGGAAGAAAGACCTGAGTAATGAGAATGTCTCATATATAGAGGAGTGATTTGTAGCACACAACAGTTCTCCTGCTCTCCATTGTATCCTTTTTATTCTTGAAAATTTTGGGGTAATGGATATGGGGTTCAAAATACTGTAAGGTCATCTCAAACCACTATTATGTCCCCTCTTGTAGATAAAAAGAGCTACAGGCACAGGCTTTCTTGAAGATACTGTGTTCATCAGGTGTATTGCAGATGAACAAGCACAATAAGAACAAGAATACAGTTAATCTTCATTACTGTTTATGATGTCTTGATCTCATGGTCCCAGTACTTGTCTGCTTCTTAGACCCATAAAGATGGTATGGGACAAATTCCTCCAATATTGTTAACAAATTTCTGTGTTACTATATGGGCAGACAAACAAACAAACAAAAAAAAAAATCACAGTTTTTTATGATGACAGAAACATAGAATCATAGAATGGTAAGGTTGGAAGGGACCTCAAGGATCATCTAGTTCCAACCACCTGCCATAGGCAGGGACACCTCCTGCTAGTACAGGTTACTCAAGGCCTCATCCAATCTGGCCTTGAACACCTCCAGGGAGGGAGCAAAATAAAATAGAGATCTATTATGACATCATTAGCAAGCACTGCATTCATTTATAGTCATGTAACTAGTGAAAGAGAAAGAAGGAATAGAGGTTTGTGTTGAATATGTATTGCCTGAACCTACAAACTTTATTTCAGTGGGAAGGCTTTTATATGTTGCTAACTCAAAAGCAAAAGCTAGCCCAGTCAAGCTGAAACTGAATGTTCATGTTCCCTGGAAAAACTCTTAAGACTTAACTCCAAGTTGCATTCCTTGTGTAGTAGCCAAAACCACCAGTGAATTTCATGAAGAGTTCAGGCATGTAAGATGTATCATGTGGTGCTTGTCAGATAATTCCTGACAAATGGAAAATGTTTAGTTCATCAAAACAGAAACTCCCCATGGCAATAACAGTCTGTCTTCAACAAGGACAGAAATGAAGGTCAAAGTGGAGAGAAGACACAATGCTTCACTTGGCCTGAAGCAGTCAAGAGCTCCAGAGTTAGGATTACTTCACTTAGATGTGAAAAAGTGAATTTCAAACCTTTTGTGCTGGTTTGAGGCTAACCAAGATATTTTAATAGAGAAAATTACACTACAGGCTGTGAAAGGAAAACATCATGATGGCTACTTCACTCATATGCTTGCTAAGAAATTGTTTGGGAAAAATAACCAAAACATATAGATAAGTCAGTCTCTCTCTGTCTCTTTCTGGGAGAACAGCATCTGGGGTGGTCTAGCAGCTTCTGGCTCTGGCTCCTCTGCCGATTAATTTTCACTAACCACTTTTCTTCTAACCCCCCTGGCTGACCCTCCTAATTCACCTTGCGCATAAGGCAAACCTTGAGAAAAGGTATAGGAGTGGGGAGAAGGTGGAAGGGTGGTTGAGAGCCCCTCCTAGGGTCTCTGGTTTCCGGGAGGGGAGTTGTGTTGCTGTATTATCTTTAACTTGTATATTTCTGTAAATATTCCTGTATATAGTATATATATCTGTATATATTTCGGTAAATATTCTGCATATAGCGTATATATCTGCTTGTGTATTGTGCTGAGCTGTAAATAGAGCTTCAGTCCTTAACTTCCAGCTGGTTGAGTTCTAGTCTGGGTCATTTTACAAAGTGGGGGGTGGGTGGGCAGAGAACTCCCAAACCATCACACCCTTATCTCAAATAAATTGGGATAATACATTTTGAGGAAGACACTTGCCTCAAAAGGAATTATTTAGGTTTAATACAGCAAATGATCACATTTTAATCAACCCAGCTTGCTGATTAAGTAAACACCAACATTAGTGTTTACAAATATGTAAAGGGTGAGTGCCAAGAGGAGGAAGTCAGGCTCTTCACAATGATGCCCAATGACAGGAGAAGGGACAATCTATGGAAGTTCCATGGAAACATGAGGAAAACTTTCTTCCATCCTCAGGGGGACAGAACACTGGAACAGGCTGCCCAGGGGCCTTCTGAAGCCTCCCTCTCTGATGTGATCCTGCTTTGTCAGGGGAGTTAGACTAGATGATCTTTTGAGGTCCCTTCCAGCCCCTGACATTCTGTGATTAATGGGCCAGGATTGTAGTTGTATTTGGCTTATGTAGCAAAGTTTTGGTAGCACTGAAACTGCAGATGCAGTTTTTCTGAGAACATGCTAGAAGCTGCTCTCCTGTCAGATACAGCCAGTTTCAGCTGGATCCAGTATGAACCTGCCACTATCCAAGGCTGAAACCATCAACAAATTTGGTAATGCCTCGAGGTAACATATTTAAGAAAGCNTAACCGGGGGGGGCCACCAGGCCCCCCGGCCTTTAGATCCCCTCCACCATTCACCCAGTGTGCACCATCAGGACTCACCAGGGATGATGAGAGGAAGATCCCTCTGCCCAGTTGGGCAAGCTTAGGGCTTCTGCCTTTCCTGAGGCCTATTAAATAGGGGAGTGGGCAGGGAGGGCCAAGTGGTCACAGCTGGGGTGGGAGGAGGCTCTAATAGAGCCCAGGTGCTCTGGGTTTGGGGAAGAAAAAGGGAAAATGGTGTGTGGGGTGGGAATGGTGAGGTGGTGCTGCAAGGGGAGTTATGGAGGTGAAAAGAGGATAGATGAGGAAAAGGTAGGAGATGTAGAGGAAGGGAGGAGATGGAGAAGAAGGGAGGAAGATGGGGGGAAAAGAAAATGAAGAGGAAAGGAAGGAGATGGAAAGGAAGGGAGGATGATTGGGGGAAAATAGATGGAGAATAAAGGAGGGAGATGGGGAAGAAGTGGGATAAAAAAAGTCATAAAAATGAAAACTGGACTATTAAAAAAAAAAAAAAAAGTGGTTCTGCTGTGGCAGGAGGGTTGGACTGGATGATCTTTTGAGGTCCCTTCCAGCCCCTAACATTCTGTAATTCTGTGATCCCACACCAGATCAGGTGGATGAGCCCTGAAGGAAGCTGCAGCAGGAGAGAACCTGCAATGAAGCAGTGCAAGCTGTGAACTGTGCCCCATGGAGAGTAGCACACCAGAGCAGGTTTACTGGCAGGACTTGTGACTCCATGGGGGATGCATGCTGAAGTAGTCTATTCAAGGAGCTGCTGAAGAAAGTCCAATGGAGAACCACGAGGATAATTAGGACACTAGAGCATGTCTCTTACAAGGAGAGGATGAGAGACCTGGAAAACAGAAGACCAAGAAGGCATCTTTTAAGTGTGTATAAATAGCTAAAGGGTCATGAGAGTGGGGCTGGGGCCTTTTCAGTGGTGGTCAGTGATAGGACAAGAGACAACAAATACAAACTAAGAGGTTTCCAAAATAAGAGCTTTCACTTGAATGTAAAGACAAACTTCTTTACTTAGAGGGTGATGGAGCATGGCCAAGGTCCAGAGAGGTTATGGAGTGTCCTTCTCTGAAAACTTCTAAAACCCACCTGGATACGTTCCTCTACAACCTGATCTAGATACCTATATTATCAGGGATGTGCTGGGTTAAGTCCATCCTGGGCTGGAGGAGAGGACTGGAAACCTCCTGGGGGAAGGATCCCCCGTGGTCAAAGTTTAGTCCACTTCCTGTCCACAACCCTATTTAGTAGGCAGTCAACTTCATGCTCTTGCTCCTGCATTCACCTCTGCAATGTCTGCTTGATGCTCCTGTCAGCCTTGTAGCCAGACCTGCTATCTCATGTTGGGGCCTTCATGTAAGGACAATCCATTTCAATTCAGACAGCCCACTGCCATCCAACTTGGTTTTATATGTGTATCTGTATCTGTTCCCTTCCCTTGTATATCTGTAACTTTCATTTCCCTTAAATACCTTTTATTTGTTGTTAATTTTTTTTTTTAAACTTCCAAATCAGTGCAAGGATGTTCTTTGGATGTTTTACCTTTTTTTGCTCTTCTGCTATTTATTCCTTACAGGGAGAGGAGAGGCATCCTAAATTCTGTTCTGTTGGGCCTGTGGGCTCTGGGAAAGCTTAAAGAGCAGCACAGGAGTTGGACTGGGTGATCTCCAGAGGTCACTTCCAACTCCTACCATTCTCTCATTCTATGGTGCTATGATTTCAGGAAGGCAGTACACTTTATTTAAAAACCCATGCTGTAGCAATTCTTGATGAACTGCAGCCATGGGAAACATCCATGCTAAAGAAGGTAATGAAGGACTCTGTTCTATTCAAGGGACCACGTGCTGGAGGAGGGGAACAATGTGAGGAGGAAGGAGCATCAGAGAC
>VWZE01018021.1:230045-304997 GCA_013396675.1 Eubucco bourcierii | reverse complement strand
CCTCTGGACCTGCTCTAGCAGCTCCATGCCCCTCTTACCAAGCTGCTGGAACAGGTCCAGAGGAGGGCTCCACAGCGAGTCCAGAGGTGGACTTCTTGTAATTTGGAATGAAAAACAGCAAGTCAGAGTCAGCTCCCTAAAAGTCTACATGTAATTATATTTTATAATTCTCAAATTATAAACACATCAAAATAGGAGAAACTGAAGCAAATTAGCGAGAACACAGCAGTACCATCTGAAATTAGAAGAAAAAGGTAAGGTACATTGAAGTCTTTTGATATTTCCCTAGGTGAGCCGGGGAGATCAGCTGCACACCATGTTTTTAATGCATCAGGCACAGTATGCTAACTGTTAATGATTACATCTGAGGGGTTTAATGGTTTGCTATATTTTTAATGTAAGAAATAGCCATTCTAATGGGAATGTACAGAGCCTTTCCTGGGCTGGGAGCTCCCTAGTCACTGTTATAAAAAAAGATTCAGTGCTCCTGAGGGGGACCCACAGGGTTGTAAAGGTATCAGGGTTAATTGTCTGAATTATTGGGACACTTTTTTTCATGAGCTAAAGTTATTAAAATGGGCTGCTTTGTGCAGTGAACTTTAGATGCATACTTCTGGCTAAAAATACAAGCTGACTTTAGGCTAAAAGAATAGTTTTTAACATGTCTTTTATCACGGTTTTATATGAGAAAAAAGCATGAAAGATTAAATTTTGGATTACTTAAGAATTCCACTTTGGAATGAAAACCTTCCAGCAAGCAAGAATCCTCTGACTAGTAACTTAAGGGATTTCTTAATTTTTGATTATTTTCGTCCTCTACACTCTTCACCACTCTCAACATAATTCCAAAGAAACACAATGTTGAAGTTGGAATTTCTGACATGGAAATGAAATTTATGAGATTCTGTGAATTTTAGGATCAAAGAATCAAAGAATGTCAGGGGCTGGAAGGGACCTTGAATGATCATCTGGTCCAGCCCGGCTGTCAGAGCAGGATCAACTACAGCAGATGGCACTGGAACTCATACAGACCATTCTTGAATATCTCCAGGGAGGGAGACTCCACAACCCCCCTGGGCAGCCTGTTACAGTACTCTGTCACCCTCACAGTGGAGTGGGGGGAAAAAAAATTAAAATTATCTTGCAAGTTCCATGAGAGAAAACTTGTGTAAGTGTATGTGCATGCTTGAGGTATCTTTAGTGTGAAAGGAAGGCACTGAACTGGAAAGGGATTTCTCTATCTGTGTTCCTGGATTATCTAGGGAAAAGAGTTGTCCTCACAGGCAAAAAGAAAAAAAAAAAAAGAAAAAAAAAAAGAATTTAAGTTTATTTTGAAGTATGCCAAAAGAAAACAGGCAAAAGCACAGCTGAACTCTGAAGGAAATGAAAATGTTGGAGCGGGTCCAGAGGAGGACCACAAAGATGATCAGAGGGTTGCTGCAGCTCTCCTATGAGGACAGACTGAGAGAGTTTGGGCACTGCAGCCTGGAGAAGAGAAGGCTTCAAGGAGACCTGATAGTAGCCTTCCAGTATCTGAAGGGAGGCTACAGGAAGGCTGGGGAGGGACTATTGACAAGGTCTTGCAATGACAGGACAAGGGGCAATGGGTTTAAACTGGCAGAGGGAAAGTTTAGACCGGATGTCAGGATGAAGTTCTTTGCAGTGAGGGTGGTGAGGTACTGGAACAGGTTGCCCAGGGAGGTTGTGGCTGCTCCCTCCCTGGAGGTGTTCAAGGCCAGGTTGGACAAGGCCTTGAGTGAGCTGTGCTAGTGGGAGGTGTCCCTGCCTATGGCAGGGGGTTGGAACTAGATGAGGTCCTTTCCAACCTCACCATTCTATGATTCTATGAACTCCTACAGGAACCATGTGAGAATGCACCAAGAGAAAAAATGCTTCTCTGAGACCGAAGCAACTTCTCCAGAGAATGCTTGTGGTGTCTCACACAGATGCAGGCAGCACTCATCCATCATCCTGAAAGAGATCTGTCTACTACACAAAACTGGGATATTTGGGGTTTATTATTTAGAGCCAGATAATGCATTAAGTGACTTTTGTTCTCAGCTACTCACTTCTTTAAGGCTTTTCCAAAGTTGTCAGGAAATATGGTCCTACTCAAAGGTACAATTAGGAGGCTCTGAGAAGGAAAAAGGAATGGTGGTAACAAGCAGAAAGCATACAGCCACCTATTATTCATTCATGCACCCACATTAAAAGGACATTACAGTTGTGAAGTCAAGCTCTGTAATGTTAGGAAATGCTGAAGTTAAGATTGGCTCACAGTCAAGCAAGAAAGGTTAAACTCAGTTCACTTGTGACAGTCCTTACCTGTTTCTCCCACTGCACAAATACACTGCAGAACTCCTTACTGAAGTTGTCCTCTCCAGCCTGAAAACACTGATCACCTGGAGTCCACCTTAGCTGTGCAGCTCAGACTCCTGGAGGGCTTTCTGAAAGGTGTGTGGGTCAGGAGGGTGTGGGGAGTGATGGCCATCCATGTGTAGCTGGAGCACCTGTATCACCCACAATGGTGTGCAAGGAAGAGGAACCCACACAGCCAGAGGAGGGAGGGTGCTAGTGACACATCTAGCCTGCTGTGTCTGCACTCTCTCCCTAGCCTTCCTGTAGGTCCCCTTCAGGTACTGAAATGTAGTTAGAAGGTCTCCCAGGAGTCTCCTCTTTTCCAGGCTGAACAGATCAAATTCTTTCAGCCTCTCGTCACAGCAGAGGTGCTCCAGCCCTCTGAGCATCTTGGTGGCCCTCCTCTTGATCCACTCCAGTAGATCCATGCCTTTCCCTTGTTGGGCATCCTGTAGCTGGACACAGCAGTCCAGGTGAGGTCTCAGCAGAGCAGAGGGGCAGAATCCCCTCTCTCCATCTGCTGGCCACACTTCTTTTGGTGCAGCCCGGGATGTCATTGGTCTTCTGGGCTGCAGGTGCACACTGATGGCTCATGTCCAGCTTCTCATCCAGAAGCACCCCCAAGTCCTTTTCTGTAGGGCTACTCTTAGTCTTATCACCCATTAGCCTGGACTGATATGGAGGGCTGCCCCAACTTAGGTGTGGGACCTTGCAATTGCCTTGTTGAACTTCATGATGTTCTCCTCAGCCCAACTCTCCAGCTTGTCCAGGTCCCTCTGGATGGCATCCATCTCATCCTTCAGTCTTATCAGCTGCACCACCCAGCTTGGTATCATCTGCAAACTTGCTGAGGGTGCCTCAATCTCACTGTCTCTATCACTGATGAAGACATCGAACAGCACTGGTGTCATTACAGGCCCTTGCAGTGATGTCCTGAGGATTTCCACTCCTATCCATCCTGGTGTTAAAGTACACCCCAGAGAAGCTACATTGGGACAGACAAAAGGTTACACTAAAATTTACTTTATGCTGTTTTCTTCTGAAAGGACTGTGGTTTGTGTGGTACAGATCATGTTCCCTCCTGTCCATACTATATGATCAACAAGGATGGTCTGGCTGAACCCTCCTCCAGCTCTACAGAGACCTGTGCTAGCTACACTGGAGCAAACAGTGCTGAGAGAAGCTGCTGTCCCAGGAGTAACTCTGGATGTGGCAAAACCCCTCTGCAGTCAAAGCTGCAGTTTGTAAGGAGTACAATCTAAAACACGTAGAAGTTAAAACACATTGAAGGTCTCACAGTCTGTGGAATGACTCTGGCAGATTCCAGTGGGCTTTGGGCCAGGATCACAAAGGGGTTTTTGGAATGAAAAAAGGAGGAGAAAAAAGAAACAAACATAAAAAAACCCCATTTGCATTGCTTTTAGGCTCTAAAAGCAGCCTGTTGGAAGAAAACACACATTGAGAATTCTCAGATTTCTGCTCTAGCTCTCAATCCTGAAACCTTTTTGTTTATCCTGCACTTTTGTTTACTCTGTAGGGTCCACTTGATTATTGTACATTAAAATAGACAAACTTAGGTGCATAGGGAGTAAAAAAAAAAAATGAAAGAAGAAGAAAAATAGTATGGCAAAAGAGCTTCTGAGAATTCATTGAAACAAAAGCAGTTCTGGTGTAAGAGATTAATTTCTTTTTTCATGCAGAAAGATAAAAATTGAATGAAGGATATTCAGTTCTGGGCTCCCCAGTTTCAGATGAGGAATTAATGGAGAGAATCCAGTGGAGGTTGGGAAGATGCTAAGAGGCCTGGAACATCTCTGTGAGGAGAAAAGGCTGAGATACCTGAGGTTCTTCAGCCTGGAGAAGAGCAACCTGAGAGGGAATCTGCTCAGTGCTCAGCAAATGGGGCTGCAGTCATGTCAGTGGTGCCCAGTGGCAGGAGAAGGGGCAGTGGGCACAAACTGGAACCCATCTGAACTGGACAGAAAACATCTTTAATGTGAGGGTGCTGCAGCCTTGGAGCAGGCTTCCCAGAGAGGTTTTGGTATCTTCTCTGGATTCTTCTGGACTTCTGTGACATCCAGATTTCATGGTGAAAATCCCATGTCCAGCTCTTTGACAGTCTTGATCCTGAACAATTGCTTCAGGAATTACAATGAGTAAAGACAGCATGGTCCTATTGACTGGGTGTCTCAGCTTACCCAAAGGGTCCATCTAGGAGACAGGACAAAGTAGACTGCCATCCCATAATGTCACTACAGCAAGACCAAGGGTCCTGCACTGGCTGAAAAGGGACTCCTGGGTCCATGGGCAGGGTTGGGGGTGCAGGTAAGGCACTTACAGGCCTCATTAGGAACTAATTATCCGAACATGACACCCAGGCTGGTGAAGGCAGGCAAAGCATCACCGTCTTTGAGCAGATTGTCTTTCCCTGGGGGCAAATCTTTCTCTGCCTGCTTAGAGTAATTGCCGTTTGCAGCACTACTAAAGGCAGTAAAGGAGAAGGAAGCGGCTCCTGGTTGGCTTCCCCTCCATCTCCTGCTCATTTGCATCCTAACTGACTGTTTGGTTGTCTCTGCCATCGCTCCCCGCGCCACCAACTGACCTGAGGCTCTGAACTCCTCCAGGCAGCCCAGCAGCAGCCTCACACTACCTCTTCATCTCTCTCCAGAACAGAGGAGAATATGCAAACCGTGTCTGGCCTGGCTTTTTGCTTCCAGCTCTAAGTCACTACCAATTAGACACCAGGCAAGAAGAAAAGAGAGGAGGTGGCCCAGTATTTCTCTGAAAGCTGACTTAGAAGCCATGGATGCAGTGAAATCACTGAACTCCACTGGTTTCAACTTGTCCACCTGCTTTATACTCTTTCAGGGGTGGAAAAGAAGAAAAGGGGGCTCTTTCTTTTCTTTTAAACCTGGAATAAAAGAATTATTAGGCCTTTAAGATCAAGTCCACCTGTTAGACTAAAAGTGCCAATTCCGCCGCTTTTCTAAGTGCCCTATCTACAAGATTTTTTAACGCTTCCATGGATGATGATTCCACTGCTTCCCTGGGCAGCCTGTTCTAGGGTTTAAGCACTCCTTTGGCAGAGAAATAGTTCCCAATGTCCACCCTAAGCCTCCCCTGGCACAACTTGAGGCCATTTCTTCCCATCCCGTTTCTCACTACTTTGGAGAGGAGACTGATCCCTGCTTTGCTCCAACCTCTTTTCAGGGAGCTGTAGAGAGTGAGGAGGTCTCTCCTCAGCCTCCTTTTCTCCAAACCGAAAAAATCCAACCTCCTCAGCTGCTCCTCAGAAGACTTGTGCCACAGACAAGCTTTAATCATAGAATCATAGAATGGAAAGGTTGGAAGGGACCTCAAGGATCATCTAGTTCCAACCCCCTGCCATAGGCAGGGACACCTCCCACTAGTACAGCTCACTCAAGGCCTTGTCCGACCTGGCCTTGAACACCTCCAGGGAGGGAACAGCCACAACCTCCCTGGGCAACCTGTTCCAGTGCCTCACCACCCTCACTGCAAAGAACTTCCTCCTAACATCCAGTCTAAATCTCCCCTCTACCAGTTTAAACCCATTGCCCCTTGTCCTGTCGTTGCAGGACCTTGTAAATAGTCCCTCCCCAGCCTTCCTGTAGGCCTCCTTCAGATACTGGAAGGCTACTATCAGGTCTCCTTGAAACCTTCTCTTCTCCAGGCTGCAGAGCCCCAACTCTCTCAGCCTGTCCTCATAGGAGAGCTGCCCCAGCCCTCTGATCATCTTCATGGCCCTCCTCTGGACCCGCTCCAACACTTCCATGTCCCTGTGCTGAGGGCTCCAGAACTGCACACAGTGCTTTGTTGCCCTTTTTTTGGAATCAAAGAGATGTGAATGAAATTAGTCACAAAAAAATAAAACTGGGGTAAAAGTGCTACCCTTCCTCTTTGTCAAATGAAGCTGATATTAGAAAACCCTGTCTGAATGTGTCCCAAATCAGTGACCTGTTCACTCAGACACAGGCAAATTAGATATGCAATTCACATCCTAGCAAAGCTATGTATTAACATGGAGTAATTGATGATAAAATGGATTCTGTAGGGTATGACTGTATAATATTCAGAGAAAGTGTAAAATATTGCTTTTAAAAATCATTTTTAAAGTGTTAAGTAGTCCTGCATATTTATGGGAAGCCATTCTTCAGCCCCCTGTCTTGCAACATATTAAACTGGCATCTCTCACAAATTTCCAACTCAACAAAAACTGCGTTTCTCCAGGAGCACAGCACCAGCCACCATACTCCTTCTCCCAGGCACTGTATTAATCAAAGTTCAGACAGAAACAGTTCTGCTGCTTCCATTCATGCCCTTGAGAAATCAGGTTCTTGTGAGGCCTATGCTTTCATTAGTCTCTGAAACACCCCCTCCCACCTTGTGTCACCTCAGCTCTGCTTTCCTGTCCTGCTTTCTTGAGCCTGTAGACACACACCAGTCTCCACAGTTTTGAGGTCTAATCCCACGTGGCTCTGTTAAGCTAGTCAGGATCTGTCAGCCACCTTCCTCACCTCATGAGATGAACATCAGAAACCCTAGAACACTTGAAGGAAGCTTTTAGCTAAGATAGAACACCTGTCTGATGCAAGTAGAGCTTCATTAGCAAGTTTGTATTGTGTAAATTACTTAAGCAAGTGATGTAAACTTGAAATTATTCAAGCACCTTGCAGTCAAACACCTTTTTAGTGACACAGAGCACCTGGTTCAAACACTGGAGCAACAGTGGTGCCCAGTGGTAGCACAAGGGAGAGTGGGCACAAACTAGAACCCAAGAAGTTCCATCTGATCTTAAGAAAAAACTTCTTCCCTTTGAGGTTGACAAATCTCTGAAGCAGGCTGCACAGAGAGGTTATGGAGTCTCCTTCTCGGGAGAGATTCCAAACCCACTTGGATGTTGTGATCCTGAGCAACCTGCTGTGGGTGACCCTGCTTTAGCAGGGGACTTGGTCTGCATGATCTCCAGAGCTCCCTTCCAGGCTTTGCCTGTGATTCTGTGATTGCTCTTCTGAAGCACTGGGAATAGCAGAGGACACAATACATGGGTCAGACCTCACTAAGTCCCTTACTAGCCTGCAAAAATATGATACTTCAATCAAGCAGCAGATGCATCCTTTGTGCCACTTGTTTGTCTCTCTTCTGAGACTTGAAATATGTCTGGAGCTTGCTTAATTTTGCAACTGTAAGAGAATAAAAGTTACTATTAGGTTGCTTAACTGCTAAGCTTTTTGTGAGGGACAAGTATGACTATATTGAACATGACCTCCGTATTCAAAGGTTCTATCTTGTAGCAATGACAAGAAACAAAAAAACTTACAATAAAAGTGTGGAAACTGAAAATACTGGGAAGTAAACATACCAATGGATGCAGGAAGGCCCAAACCCTCCATGTCCCTCTCTCCAGAAAGTCTCCCAAAGTTGGCTGTGTATACTAACGTCCAACTTACAGGAAAGGAAGATGAATTTCTACTCTGCTCTCATGAGGACCCACCTGGAGCACTGCATCCAGTTCTGGTGCTCCCAGCACAAGGACATCAAACTGCAGGATCTGGTCCAGAGGAGGCCACAAATATGATCAGAGGAATGGAGATCCTCCCCTATGGAGACAGTCTGGGATATCTGAGGCTGTTCAGCTTGGAAAAGAGAAGGCTTCAGGGACAGCTTTGAGTGGTCTTCCAGTACCTGAAAGGGGGCTACAGGAGAGCTGGGGAGGTGATTTTTGCAAGAGCTTGGAGTGACAGGGTGAGAGAGAATGGATTGAAGCTTGAGGAATTGAAGCTTGAGGAGGGGAGATTTAGACTGCAGATGAGGAAGAAATTCTTCAGTTAGGGTGGTGAGGTACTGGAACAGGTTGCCCAGGGAGGTTGTGGATGTCCCCTCCCTGGTGGTGTTCAAGACTAGGCTAGATGAGGCCTTGAGAAACCTGTTCTACTGGGAGGTATCCCTGCCCAGGACAGGGAGGTTAGAACTAGATTATGTATAAAGTCCCCTCCAACCCAACCCATTCTATCAATCTATGAATCTGTGGATGTGAAGGATGAATGAGTAGAACTTCCTTGTCTAAAGAAAAACCACTTTTGTTCAAAAGGAGAGTAAGATCAATAGAGCAAAACCCCTTTGTTCTTTACCCAGTTCTTAGAGTGTTTTCTTTTCTTTTTTCAGATATATTTGATATTTATGCTCCTTGTGTTAATAAGGTCTTCACAGCGGGTTCTGTCTGCCTACATTTGTACGATAGCTGGCACAGCAGGGTCACCCAAGTTCATAAGTGGGGTTTGTGAGAGCAGTGGGAATACACCTCAATAAGTATTTCTAATTGATTTTACTTCAGCAGTGCCCCAGCAGCCATCACCCTGCAGAGCTCAGATAAACACTGGGAACATATTCAATGCATCATATTGAGAAGAAAAAAAAGCAGGGGAAAATAACCACATGTGCTCCAATTACGGCAGCACCAAGAGAAACGAGGCATCAGCTCATGGGCCCGCTCAGCCCCTTCAGAGCTGAGATCTGCACTCAGGTTCTCCATATGTGATATACTAGTTAATGCTCATCATGTCTCTGCTGCGTCAGGAAGACTGCCAGCCATTTCCACTGACACTCTTGCTTTCAACAACTAATACACTCATCAGGGCTGAAAGCACACAGGGAGGCAATTTCTGGTTTTCATCAGGTGGAAGAAAGACTGAGTGAGCTCCCTGTGAGAGTGCCAATGATCGCTGCAGCTATGAGCACAGCACCAAGGTGCAGAGACATTTCTAGACTGACACCAATACTGAATAACTACGCAAGCCTGGCCTAGAACATGGACTAAATCTGCAGTGAGAGCAGAAGTCTGAATCATCTGAAAACTGCCAGTGTGCTAATCAGAAAAGAATTAATATTAGCTTGCATTCAGTCCAATAGAAGCAGTTTTGAATATTGTAAATAGCAGCATGGTCAGAGGGCTGGCAGCATTGCTGTGTGAAGAGAGCTGGGTTTTTTCAGCCTTGAGAAGAGAAGACCTAGGGGAAACCTTACCACCACACACCAGTACAGAAAGGGCAGCTACCAGGAGGATGGAGATTCCCTTTTTACAGGGAATGCCTTGGAAAATATGGGGGGTGGTGGGGTCAAGTTACTGCTGGGAAGATTCCCATTGGACTCCAGAAAAAAATGTTTCCCCACAAGAGCAGTCAGACGCTGGAATTCCCTCCCAACAGGAGCAGTGGATTGCCCTACACTGGGCAGTTTGAAGACTCAGCTTGACAGGGTACTGGACCAGCTCATTTCAACTACATCATCACCTGGAAAGATTGGAGCAGATGATCCTTGGGGTCCCTTCCAGCCTGGCATTCTGTGATCAAGTATCTGGTAACACTGTGACAGAACAGGCAGGAACAATGCACAAGGACTTTACATAAGTGTTCCATCAATGGGACAACTGAACTGTGAGTGGGTAGGGCAACCTGATTGATAGACAAAAATGAATATCAAAGTCAAATCCCAAGACATGTGGCACAGGCAGAAGATGAAACACCCTTATGGGAGGGGGAAAGCTGCACAGGATGAGTGTGGCCAGCAGGTCAAGGGAGGTTCTCTTCCTCCTGTACTATGTCTTAGTGAGACCATATCTGGAGTTCTGGGTCCAGTTCTGGGCTCCCCAGTTCAAGGGATACAAGAAACTACAAGAGAGTCCAGCAGAAGCTACAAAGATGTTGAGGGACCTGGAGTATCTCTGTGAGGAGGAAAGGTTGAGAGATCTGGGGCTCTTGACCCCAGACAAGAGCAGACAAAGGGGATCTTCTCAGTGTTCAGCAAAAGCTAAAGGGTGAGGGGAGAGAAGAATGGGGCCAGTGGTGACCAGCAACAGGACAATGGGCAACAGGCACAAACTGGAACCCAGGAGGTTCCATCTGAACACGAGGAGAAACTTCTTTGCTGTGAGGGTGTCAGAGCCCTGAACAGGCTTCAGGCTTCCCAGGGAGGTTGTGGAGTCTCCTTCTCTGAAGAGATTCCAAACTCTGTTGGACATTATGATCCTGGGCAAACTGCTGTCGGTGCCCCTGCTTTAGCAGGACAATTGGACTGCATGATCTCCAGATCTCCAACCCTCACCATCCTGGGATTCTGTGATCACTTTACAATCCTGCCAAAAATGTTAAGGAAGCTGCGAATGGCCACTAAACCAGCAGAAAACCCAAGAGGTACCCCAGAGGAATGTTGTTATGTAGCACACATTGTTAAGAACTGAAAGAAAATAGGAAGTAAATATCTTTCATCTGCCATCAGGAAATCACAGACAGCAGAAGGTTTCACTTCCAGAAACACTTTTGTTTGCCAATCTTTACCTTCTGTTGAGTCAACCTGCATGCTTAGAGAAACCCTGTCCAAGGTGGAAATGTCTGAGATAGGTCTGTTTGAAACAGAAAGGTCTCTCCTTCTCCTCTCTGTGTTCCTGCGGAACATTCAGCTTCTCAGGCTGACAGTGATCCGAGACTGTGAACAATCTTGCTGGTCAATGTGTAATGAAAGCTTGTTGAGCTCCTGGAGCAAGAGTGACTGCAGAGCTCAGATCTCATCAACTTCCCATTCTCCTCTCAGTTCACTTTAAAGACTCGAGATGTCTGCATATTTACACTGACAATTTGAAGTCTGGCAGGAGGTTGGGCCATGAATATCTCTTCTCATTTGGGAAATGCAAACATTTCTAAATGTTTCTGTTTCTCATTTATTTTTTTTCTCAGCACAGCTTGTCCCTGGCTTGCTGCCCAATATACGTGCTGCGAAACCACCATGCCAATCACTCAGCTCCCCATAGCACTCAGAAGTACTTTCAATTCAATCCAAACAATATAAACCAATGGAAATGAGAGCTGATGCTACTCTTATAGTGCTGGGTGAGGGGAAAAAAAACACACCACACCTGTGAGAGGAAGAACATGTCAGTGTGGAACAGCTAAGAACTGCAATACATGCAGACAGAGGGAGGGGCAGAAATTTGCAGAGAAAACAGTCACTGAACTCACCTTGGAGTCATAAACACTTCTTTCCAGACAACTTATTTTACCCTGGTGGGGCCACATCTGGACTCCCATGTCCAGTACTCAGAATTCTGGTTCAAAAGCGAAAGGAAACTGCTGCAGAGAGTGCAGTGAAGACTACAAAGGTGTTGAGGGGCCTGGAGCATCTCTGTGAGGAGAAAAGGCTGAGAGACATGGGGCTGTTGCCTGCACAGCGGCAGCCTGAGAGGGGATCTGATCAATGCTCAACAGGAGTTAAAGGGTAGAGGATGGAGACAGACTCTTGTAAGAGGTACCCAGTAACAGCACAAGGGGCAATGGGCACAAACTGGGATGCAGGAGGTTCCATCTGAACAGGAGAAACTTCTTCCATGTGAGAGTGATGGAGCCCTGGGTCAAGCTGCCCAGAGAGGTTGTGGAGTCTCCTTCTCTGGAGAGATTCCAAACCCATCTGCAAATTGTGATCCTGGGCAAGCTGCTTTAGCAGAGGAGTCAGATTGGATAATTTTCAGAGGTCACTTCCAGCCCTGACCATGCTGGGATTCTGTGACTTTAAGTACTCTAATATATAGTTAAAACAAGAAGAGAGAACAGTTCTTGCGAGTAAAAGGAAAAAAAAAAATCAAACCAAAAAAACCCAAAACCAACCAACCAACCAAACAAAAACCCCAGAAAGAACAAATTGCTATTTTGTTCTAAGCATATATTCTTTTTCCTAATGGACATATTAGCATATCCACTGCAACCAAGCCAACCAAGCCTGCTTTCTATTTTATAAAGAAATAGTTACAATTAAAAGACTCTACTCCAGTATTCTCTTTTATTAATATTAAGCATGTGACAAGTAGCTTTTTTTTAATTATTATTATTATTCTCTCCAGGATTTAATGGCAATATGAGGCATTTATGCTCTCATTGACTGCAGTGAGGGGTTTAACTGTGAAAGAATTAGCCTGCTCCAGAAGAACTCAGCAGCTGTAAATAAAAAGATCTCCTGCAAACATTGTAGGGTACAGTTTAAGGGAAAACTTTCTCCTAATTATGCCCAGGCAGTCTGCATTGCTGGTGATTTACAAGGCTTATTAAAAGGAAAAGTCAGGTTCTAAGGCCAACCTTGGCACACATCCTTTCCACCACAAACCACAGGGAAGAGACTGTCTTACCTAAGGACAGTACCCCATTCCCAAACCCTACATTGTTCATTCACCTTTCTGCCTAGGTCAAAATTCTCCTGTATATAAACCACCAGCTGGTGATGAGGAGCGCCAAGGTCCACAACAGATGCATTTCAGAAAGTCTTGTCTTAAACCAACTTTCCTCTTGTCTTGTAGACTAGGTAAGACATGGAATATATCAGGCTGTCCAAAAGGAGCGAAATCGATGATGTTCACTAAGGCACAATAGGAGTAAATAAATAAATAAATAAATGAAATAAATTAGAACTTTCATAGATTCATGGAATGGTTTCAGTTCAAGGGGACCTTGAAGATTATTCTGATCCAACCCCCCTGCAGGGACACTTCCCACTAGAGCATGTTGCTCAAGGCTTCATGCAACCTGGCCTTGAACACCTCCAAGAGGGGACATCCACAGCCTCTTTGGGCAACCTGTTCCAGTGCCTCACCACTCTCACTGTAAAGAATTTCTTCCTAATCCCCAATCTAAATCTGCTCTCCTCAAGCTTTGATCCATTACTGCTCAACCTGTTATTCCAAGCACTTGTAAAAAGTCCCTCCCCAGCTTTCATGTAGCCCTTTTCAGGCACTTCCACTTCCAAAGTGATTATGACTAAAACACTGGAAACATTTTTAAGTGTAACATTCTTTCTGTTCTGTCTTTTGCCTAAGAATATCAGATTTAGTTCATCTCATGAGAAAGATGCTTACTGAAGATGCTGTGAATTGCAGTGAAGTTGATTTTTGAAGTGGCTCTGGTCAACATCCCTTTGGGGTCAGCTGTGAATTTATATTAGCTGATGTTACATGCTTCATTTCAACAGAGCAATGCCAGCCACACTAGCTAAAAGATACAGGCTTTAAATGCTTATTAATATTTTGTCTCATTCTACCCACTGCATTGATAGGCAGAGTTGTAGTTACAGATGCTTGTGGGTGAGACCATACTGGGCAAATTTCTGTTTCCATTTATGCCTTGCTTACAGAACACTGCAATACATATTTGTATCTGTTATAAAATGGTTTGCACAGGTTGGACTCCCCAAGCTTTGATTATGATAAGAAAAAATCATTCCAACTGTTCAGAATAGAAACATCTGCTGCAGTCATGAATAATCAGTTCACTATAGCTGTGTTTGATTGGGTAATAAGGGGGGAGACAGCCAAGATCATGATAAATGCCCAGACATCTCCTCTGACCTCACTGCTGAACTGTACACATGCACACGTGCACAGAGCTTTGCTACTTGAACTGAAATTGGTGATGCTTACTCATCCAGGCAGAAATGAGACCACTGATGAATATAAAGAGTCTCATACAGTACTTTCACAGAATCACAAAATTGCTTTTATTGCAAGAGACCTTGTGGATCATCGGGTCCAACCATTAAGCCAGTACTGCTAGGTCACCACTAAACAATGTCCCTCAGCAATACATCTGCATGGCTTTGAAATCCCTTCAGGAGTGGGCACTCCGCCACTGCCCTAGGCAGTCTGCTGCAAGGCTTGACAACACTGTCACGGAAAACATTTTTCCTAATATCCAAACTAAACCTCCCCTGGCACAACCTGGGGCTGTTTCCCCTCATCCTCCCTTGATCTGCTGGACACACTCTTCTTAATGCAACCCAGAATACTATTTCCCTTCTTGGCCATGAGGGCACATTGCTGGCTCATGGGCAACTTGTTGTCCACCAGGCCTCCCAGGTCCTTCTCTGTGGAGCTGCTTCCCAGCACCTCACCCCTCACCTGTACTGGTGCAGGGAATCGTTCCTCCTCAGGTGCAAGACTCCAGACTTGCCCTAGTTGAACTTCATGAGATTCACTTCTGCTGGAGTCTCCAGCCTGGCAGTGTGTGTAGGATGATGGGAGGTAATGTAGAATCATAGAATCATAGAATGGTAAGGTTGGAAGGGACCTCAAGGATCATCTAGTTCCAACCCTCTGCCATGGGCAGAGACACCTCCCACTAGTACAGGTTACTCAAGACCTCGTCTGACCTGGCCTTGAACATCTCCAAGGAGGGAGCAGCCACAGCCTGCCTGGGCAACCTGTGCCAGTGTCTCACCACCTTCACTAAAAACAATTTCCTCCTAACATCCAGTTTCAATCTCTTCTCTACCAGTTTAAACTCATTGCCCCAAGACCTTGTCAATAGTCCCTTCCCAGCCTTCCTGTAGCCCCCTTCAGATGCTGGAAGGCTACTCTAAGGTCTCCTGGAAGCCTTCTCTTCTCCAGGTTGCAGAACCCCAACTCTCTCAGCCTGTCCTCATAGGAGAGCTGCTCCAGCCCTCTGAGCATCTTCGTGGCCTCCTCTGGACCCAGTCCAACACTTCCATGTCCTTCCTGTATTGGGGGCTCCAGAACTGCACACAGGACTGCAGGTGGGGTCTGAGGAGAGCAGAGCAAAGGGGCAGAATCCCCTCCCTTGCCCTGCTGCCCACACTGCTCTTGCTGCAGCCCAGCACTCAGTTGCTGTCTGAGCTGCACTCACACTGCAGGCTCATGTTGAGCTTTTCTTCACCCCCAGACCCCCAGGGCCTTGTCCTCAGGGCTGCTCTCAGCCATTCCCCACCCAGCCTGGAGTTGTGCTTGGGATTGTGCCTACCCAGGTGCAGGACCTTACACTTGGCCTTGTTGAATTTCATGAGGTTGACCTGGGCACAGCTCTGCAGCCTGTCCAGGTCCCTCTGGGTGGATCCCTGCCCTCTAGCAAGTTGACTGTGCCACACAGCTTGGTGCCATCTGCACACTTGCTGAGGGTGCACTGATTCCTCTGTCCATGTCACTGACAAAGATGTCACAGTAGCACTCAGTATCAATCTCGCTCACATCAGGCATGTTTATCTTGTCTCACACACAAGGGAATATTTCCCTCATACACAAAGAAAATACCTCGAAGTGGTACTTCAAAGTTTTTAAGGACTTGGGTCTCAGCACTTCTTCCTTGACCTGTCTGAGATGAAACTAACTGTTTTCAGAATCCAAAAGTAATGCCATCAAAAATCAGAAAACAAATTAAGGAGCAGAGTTGGCTCTACAGATGAAAATCTGCAGTGTATTTGGCAGCTATAATTGCCTGTGCTCAGTCATCTAAACACAAGATAGAGAGTTGCCTAAAGCTCGTCAGGGAGTTGATGGACTTTTTCCTGCACTAATAAAGGAAGGATGGCTGTTCTGCTCAGATTTATTAGATGAGTTTGCTTTGAAAATTGAGTGCAGAGATATTTTGACTGTCCCCCAAAAAAAGGTTCGGGCTACCTTCCATTTTTGGATGAGTTAATACAGAGTACCTTAAAGAACAGTGGAGAATCTCTTCCTGGTAGCTATTCTGAATCTACCCTCTTTCCCTTTAAATTATTACTCCTTGTCCTATTACTACACTGCCTGATCAAGAGCCACTCCTCTTTCCTATTGGTCCTCTTTAAGTACTGGAAGGGTTCTATAAGCTCTCCTTTCTCTTCTTTAGGTTGAAACACTCCAGCTCACTCAAGCAGTCCCCACAGTAGAGAGATTCCATTCTCTGGTCATTTCTGTGGCCTTCTCTGGCCCTGTGTCTACTCCTGGTCCCTACCTCTGATGAGGACTGCAGAGCTGGCCCCAGCACTGGAGGGAGAACAGTGTCAGAATCCTCTCCTTGGCCCTGCTGCTCCACACTGCTGGGGATCATCCTGGGACACAGCTGTCTCTGGGCTGGGAGCACATGTTGCTGTCTCATATCCAGTTTTTCACCCAGCAGCAACACCAAGTCCTCCTCCACAGGGTTTCTCTTCACCCATTCATCCCCCAGACTGGATTGATACCATGGATTGCTCTTACCCATGTCCAGGACCTTTTACTTGACCACTTGGTGTTGTTTTACTTCATGAGGTTTGTATACACCCACCTCTGAAGCCTGAGCTATAAAGTCATAAATATCAAAGCATAGCAATATATCTCAAGTCTTTTAATACTCTAATCTGTTTTCTATCTCTCGGAGAAATGGTTCCCAAGTTGCAGTCCTCTAGAACTGTGCATAGTAGGTAGCCAGTTAAGAAGCTCACAGTGCCATATTACAGCACTGCTTTTATCGTCTCCCTGCGACTTCCACTGATGTGCTTTAGCATAAATCACAACATGATCGAGTCCAACCATTTTTTAACTCTGCCAGGGCCACTACTGCACCATATCCTTGAGCACCATGTCTGGACACCTTTTAAATAAATCCAGGAATGGGGATTCCACCACTTCCCCGGGCAGCCTGTTCTAGTGTTTGAAAACCTTGCAGTAAAGGTTTTCCTAATGTCCAACCTAAACATTCCCTGGTGTTAACTTGATACCATTTCCTCTTGTCTTACCAGTTGTGACTTGTGAGAAGAGATCCACACCCAACTGTCTGCAACCTGCTTTCAGAAAGTTCGAGAGCTCAGTAAGGTCTCCCCTCCGCCTCCTTTTCTTCAGACTATATAACCTCAGGTACCTCACAGAACTTACTCTCAAGACCAGCTTTGCTGCCGCCAGTCCCATGCTGAAATCCTAGGATCATAAAATCAAAGAGTGGCTTATGTTGAAAGAGACCTCAGGGATTATCTGCTCCAACCTCCCTGCCATGGGCAGGGACGCCTCTCAACCAGATTCATCTGTCCAAGGCCTCATCCAACCTGGCCTTGAACACCTCCAGGGAGGAGGCATCCACAACCTCTCGGGGCAGCCTATCCCAGAATCTCACCACGCTTATACTAAAGAACTTCTTCCTAAGATGCAATCTAAACCCACTCTCCTTCAGCTTCAAATCATTTCCCCATTTCCTGTCTCTAGACATCCTTATGAAAAGCCTCTCTCCAGTGTTCCTGTAGGATCCTTTCAGGTATTGGAAGACAGCTCTAAGGCTGCCCCAGAATCTTGTCTTCTCCAGGCCAAACAACTCCAGCTCCCTCAGCCTGTCCTCACAGCAGAGGTGCCCCAGCCCTTGGGTCACCTTTGTGGCAATTGAAACAGGCTGACAAGCTGAAGAATGGGAAGGGCTGCACTGCAGCACAGAGTGGGAATGATGTAGTGACTTTTCTGGTTGAAATTCCAGCTGCTGCTCCTTTTCAGAGAGTTCTAACATTCATTAGGGGACAATGTGCTCATTCATGATACTTCTGGAAGCTAAGATATATGATTCCAAAGCTCTACATTACCCAATTATATGGCCCTGAAATGAAGATGTTACAAAAGAGAAAAATGTGCATTTTATAGTTTCTCCATTGTGCAAATTAGCCTGATATTCCTCCCCATTTGTATCACTTACATGCAGAGACCCTGTGCATACTGATGTGTCATGTCCCATTTTGTGTCAGTTTCGTAAGATGAATAAAGGCAGAAAGTCTGTACCTGTGGGGCTGCTTTTTGAAGCATTTGGGGGACTAAAATGCCCATACCCTATTCATCTTTAACAGACTTGGGCACCTGCCCACCCCTCTTGTCTTAGAAAACATCCTCACATATCTTGTGGAATTGGCTTTCACAGAATCATTAAGGTTGGAAAAGACCTTGAAAATGGAGCTAGCAACCCAACACCACCATGACCACTGAACCATGTCACAAAGTGCCATGTCCACACATTTCTTGAACAGCTCCAGAGATGGTGATTCCACTGCCTCCCTGGGCAACCTGTTCCAATCCCTGACCATTCTTGCAGCAAAGAATTTTTTCCTAGTCTCCAGCATAGAGCTCCCCTGCAACTTGAGATGTTTACCTCTTGTCCTATCATTACTTACTCGGGAGAAGAGGCCAACAATGGTCTCACTCCCACCTCCTTTCAGGTAGCTGCAGAGAACAAGGATGTCCCCTTTCCACTTTCTCTTCTTAATACTAAGCAACCCCAGCTCCCCCAGCATTGGAAGATCAGTTTCTCTTATTTCTCCTTTTCTTTAACAGGGTCATTCATTACTTTTTGCTGCTGCCAGGTGTATGTAAAGACACAACAGAATTACACCTCTATCTGTGACTTGTTGGCATGCCTCCTATGGCATTCCTACTGCCCTAAGAGAACCTTTCCATCAGGACATCTTGTATTTAGTTATGCATTACAGTAAATCTGTCATCGCTCCCTAACTAGATGTTATTTGTAGTCCTTAGCTCATTTGCTGGGTAACTGAATTGCCTAATTACTAAAGACTCAAAATGAAGTGACCTGAAGCATTAGAAGGTTACATCACCTCATTAAGCAAAAGGAAATGGTATCTTCTCCAAGGCCTGAGCGTAGGCTGACAATGTATTTATCCACAAAATCCTCATGCCTGCTGAATCTGTAAGGGCAGCTCAAGCCAGGGATGTTTCCCTCAGCTTAAGAACAAGGGAGGGTCCTGTTTTACAGTAATCCATTTTTTCTTTCTGGGAGCTCAAACTGTATTCCCTGATTATTTTTTGTTTTGGTTTGGTTTTGTTTTTATTTTTGTTTGTTTGTTTGTTTGTTTGGTGGTGGGTTTTTTGTTTTGTTTTGTTTTCCCAAAGGCATTGAAAAGTCAAAAATTGTCTCTTTTTCTTCCTGTTGTCATGTGACTACCTGCTTTTCTACTTCCAGCTGAGCAAATCTTCCAGTGACAGTCACTGCAGAAGCTTCATAGTTACTGAGGCAGGCTGATGATAGGTGGGTTCTTCCCCTTCACCTCATTACCATGGTGCAGTACCCTTCTAATTGTCTCCTCAGATGTCCCCAGCTTCTCTCACATTCTCACTTTCTACATATGTGTCTCTCTGTTTTCCTAACTCCTCTCTCTTTCTTCATTTCTGACAGCTCCAGACCTGTCCTTTTGCAACTCTGGACATCCACTTTTATTTTGCATCTAATGAAATTTATATCTCAGGCTCAGCCATCGTGGGATTGTGAAAGGCAGGTCCCACCTGAATGCCCTCATCTTCTTCTATGTGCAGGTTTGGGTGCCTCAGTATGAGAATGACATCAAACCAAGAATGGTGTCCAAAATGGCAAGACTTAAGAGATGTGGCTGAGGTCACTTGGCTTGTTCAGACTGGAGAAGAGAAGGCTAAAAAGTGACCTCGTTGAAGTCTACAACTTCCTTAAAGGGGGCAGCGGAGGAGGAGGTAATGATTATCTCTGGTGACCAGGGACAGGACACAAGAAATGGAAATAAGCTTTATCAGGGAAAATTCAGATTATGAAAGTTAGTCATTGAGATGGTCATCGGTTGCTGACACGGGCTCACCAGTGAAGTCATGGCACCAAACCTGTCAGAGTTCAAAACGCATCAGGAAAATGCTGTTAGTTACATGGTTTAGTTTTAGGTATTCATACAAAGAGCAGCAAGCTGGATATCAGCATCCTTATGGTTCCCTTCCAACTGCAGATATTCCTCTTCCTTTTCTGTGACATTTTCAGTTAGGAGTAATTATAGTGACAGGAAATTAAATTCTCCTTCTTACACTGAGACTGCCTGGACATTGTGTTTTGTGGTCAGCTCCAACTAGTCTCTCTCTTGAGTACACTAGGGTTGTGCCACCAATAGCACCAGATTCCCAGCAATGACTGAGCCTTTATCTGCTCCTCACCTAGCTCAGACAGGACTTGAGATGGGCTCCAGCACAGAGATATGTCCGTGTTCATGACTCATGCTCAGGTGAAGCTCTCTCTGATCAAATCTCGGGTTAAACTTTCTGAAACAGTCAAGTTTTCACAATGGGTGGTTTTGTTTGTTTGTTTGTTTGCCTTTTTACTGTATTGTGGTGCTTTTTTTTTTTTTTTAAGAAGGATTCGATCTTTCAACACTGTAGAAAGAAAAATTAGGTAGATTTCAGATGCCTTTTGGTCCAGACAGGTTTGCACGATAAAGAGATCAAAGGCAAACCTTGAGCTGCTATATCGGTGGTGTAGAGTGTCTCCACCTGGTGGAAGTTTTCTGGAATTGCAGCCAGACGTTCGAGTGCTGTGGTGAGAGGCAGCTTGCCCAGGTTATTTCCACCCTGTTGCCACTGTGAGGTCTCAGCAGCACGGACCTAGTCACAGACTGTCTAAATGGGCTTGGAACCTCTTTGCATTGGTATAAAGTATAATGTTATTATGTCTTAAAAGATCTGATTCCAGACACTGACTTCTCCACTTCTTGAGGATCTTTTCTTCTGCATTAGGATACATTTTGGAGCAGCTCTTTGTGTAAATATAAATTCCTGTTTAATTCTCCAGCTTGGAGAACTTTAAAAAAAAAAAAAAAGGAGCTATTTATAATGTACAGACTGCTAGTAAATAAAAAGTGCACAGATAAGTTTTGTGTATGACTAAGAAGCAGCTTCTCAAAGCATTTATTGTATTTTAGTTATGTTTCTAAACTGGAATGATCTCCTAGATGGGCTGCTCACATTTGAACAGAGCAGCTTTCTTTTACACTGAGCTACATTCGTGTCCTGGTGTGAACCAAAGAAGAACCAGTTTTGTTCAGTGCTGTCACTTCTTTGCTCAGTGAAGCACTTTCTGCAGTTCAGGGCAGGTTTGCACAGCCGGGGGCTACTTATAGCAGGGAGACGCTGATGGGCAGAGTTCCCGTCAAGGGCTGAACTGCAGAAAGACTCTGCCTGACACTTGCTCCTCTGCACACCAAGGGCACTGCCACAGCTTATGCCACACCTTGAGGGCCAGGAAGGCAGAGGTGGCACCTGCAGGAGCAGCAGGCAAGACGGGTGACCCTCAACTGCCCCAACAAGGAATTGCATCCCATGGATGGTATCTTCAGGAGCAAGTTGAGGGATCACTAGGGTCAAACCTCTTCTCCTCTGGCTGGTGTCCCAGGAGGACTCCATTCCTTCTGCCTTCCATCCTGATCCATGCGTTCTTGATTCCAGTTCCAGAATCCAGCTCCCACCTGCTTCTGAGTCCAGTCTGGGACTTGTCCAGTGCCTGTCCCCAGCACCACTGGTGCAAATGGTGCCACCATTGCCATCAGGGGTTGGTTTAGTTCTTGATTTGTGTCTCTTTGTCTGTATTCCATTGGAATGTTCTTTTTTGCATACCAGCTGGGTTAGTTTCTTTCCCACCCTAGCAGTCCCTCTTTCTTCTTCCTTTTGTCTTCCCTTTGTGAAGCAGAGAGCTTCATGGAGATCCTCTGGCACTTGTCTGGTGGGCAGTCCAGCCCTGACCCTCAACAACTGAGCAACCAGAATCCAGTCAGATGTGCATTTCACACTTTTTAGCCATGCTTTTGAACAGAAATCAGTGGGAACACTCTAGCTGGAGACATTACAGGGTCCTGGGTAATCGAGTTTCAGTAAATCCCTCTAGAACAACTTGTTGTCACTTAAATAACTTTCCCCTTCAAATTATATGCACAGCTATGTAGGGGTAATAATTTTAGAGAAGGTTGCTTATAAGGAACAGGAGCAAAGCCCTATTGGATTAGCTTATTACTGCATTAATGTACTGGCTTGATTCTGTCAGCAGCTGAACAGATGTTTCAAAGAAAGGTGCAGGAATGTCTTTTGGTTCCATTCAGTATTTTGCCAGCTACCTTAAAGTATTCTTTTTTACATAAACAGCAAATTACTGCTGGTTATCCCTTTGCAAAATGAAGAAAGCCCTACAGCTGAATTTATTATGTTTTCCCCTTTTTTTGCTGCATAAGCTCAAAGACTGGACGAAGTGGTCACTAGCAATTTATCTGCTGTGGCATGAGATGATAAATAATGTTTGGAGCCTTATTTAGTGCATTACAGACTATTTATCTTAGTGTAAACCCCCTCCGTGTTCCAGACTGCACAAAGAGAATATTGCAGTGTAGCAGGGAAGCTTAAGACACTTCACAATTAAAGATGTCTTGCTGTGGCAGTTAAGCAGATGAGCCAGGTCCTTCTAGTTTTGCTGGGTTTCAAGTATCATGGCTGGGAAATCTGTGATGTAAAAACCTGCTCCCTCAACGTGCTGACCACACTCTTCTTAATGCACTCCAGGAGACCATTTGCCTTCTTGGCCATGAAGGCAAATTACTGGCTTGTGCACCACCACTCCCAGGTACTTCTCAGTAGAGCTGCTTCCCAGCAGCTCACCCCTCACCTGTACTGGTGCAGTGGGTTGTTCCTCCTTGTTGGGGCCTACACTTGCCCTTCACGAAGTTCTTCTCCCCCAGCTCTGCATCCTCTCCAAATTACAATGAATGGCAACACAACCTGATGAGGTGTCAGCCACTCCTTGCAGCTTGGTATTATCAGCAGACTTGCTCTGCCCTTCATTTAGGTCGTTGATGAAGACGACCAACTGTGTCCTGAGCTGCATCAAGAGAAGCATGACCAGCAAGGCAAGGGAGATGATTCTCCCCTTTTACCCTGCTCTTGTAAGACCCCACCTGGAGTCATGTGTACAGTTCTGGAGCCCCCAACATAAGAAGTACATGGAACTGTTGGAGCGAGTCCAGAGGAGGGCCACAAAGATGATCAGAGGGCTGGGGCAGCTCTCCCATGAGGACAGACTGAGAGAGTTGGGGCTTTTCAGCCTGGAGAAGAGAAGGCTTTGGGGTCACCTTAGAGTAGCCTTCCAGTATCTGAAGGAGGCCTACAGGAAGGCTGGGGAGGGACTATTTACACAGTCTTGTAATGACAGGAAGAGGGGCAATGGGTTTGAACTGGAAGAGGGGAGATTTAGACTGGATGTTAGGAGGAAGTTCTTTCCAGTGAGGGTGGTGTGGTACTGGAACAGGTTGCCCAGGGAGATTGTGGCTGTTCCCTCCCTGGAGGTGTTCAAGGCCAGGTTGAATGATACTCTTGAGTAACCTGTTCTAGTGGAGGTGTCCCTGCCTATGGCAAGGGGGTGGAACTAGGTGATCTTTGAGGTCGCTTCCAACTTAAACCATTCTATAATTCTACGAATAAGACTGGACCCAGTTATGGACCTCTGGAGAACCCCACTGGCTACAGTCCTCCAGCTAGACTCAGCTGCTGACCTGAGCCCTCTGAGCTTGGTGGCTCAGGAAGCTAATACATTTCAGAAAAGAGCCTGTTACCCGTGTAGTAAGTGACTGACAATGAACTGCACTATCAAAAAACTGGCACCTTTCCTGAGGAACATCACTTGGCTTTGAATGTAGCCCTGGCCATTCAACACCACCTCTGGTGGTCACAGAGCTTCTGCTGCACATTGTTAAGTAGCTTGCATTAGGTTACAGATTTCACTATGGAAGGACACCCAAACTTGGAAGGAAGAGCAGATGGCTAAGTTAACAGAGCAGAACACATTGCTATACTAAGCAGTAATTAATTCAGCTGGAAACTATCGCTTAGGCAATGGCTGCTCTCCAAAAAGGAGAGCTGGTAGACCTGGGAGCATGCACTGATGTCCTGACGAGTGACAATGTGATCTACTTGTCTGCTGCCACTCATAAACACTCCTCATTGAAGAGAACTCACAGAGAAATGATCCAGACTTCACCTACAGAGAGCATGCATATACAATAAACTTTAAACTCCTGTGGGGGGAGATGGTTTGATGCAGGAAAGATGCCATAGGCTGACTGGCGTGAAATCCTGTCATGGCCTGGTGTCCTGAGTTAACCTTGAAGAGTGGGGAGGAGTGGTGTTGTGCTAAGATTCAAAAATTGCCTTGAAGTAAATAAAGACAAACCAACACCAAACAGCTGCTGAACTGAGTTTGTTAGACCCAGGGAAATCTCTCAGTGATGGGGCAGAGAAGAGGGAAAATGGAGACAAAAAAAGAGAGAGAGAAGTGATGACTCCACAGATACAGTCTAAGTTCTTGTGCTGAGTGTACATTCCAGCAGGGTCTTCCGAGGTAAATGCAACCCTGGAAGTTGTGGTCCACGTAGGGGGATGAAGGGAGGGGTCTCTCCAAATCACAGAGAAATGTGCAGGGTGTGATGTGCTCTCCAGTGCAATGTCTCCACTGGCCTTTCAGTAGCCCTGTTGAAGTGGTTTTAAAGATGGAATTCCCACCTCCTCCTCAGAAATTCTCTCTTTTATCAAGTCATCTGCCTAGGCAGCATCTCCCTGACAGAACTATTAAGGCCATCACCCTGTCTATCCAAGACCAGATATTGTCACACCTTCTCATTGGTAGCAAGCAACAGGACCAAAGGAAATGGTTCCAAGCTGCACCTTAAAGGCTGGATGTTAGAAAATATTTATTTACGGAGCGAATTCTCAAACATTGGAATGGTCTGCCCAGGGCAGTGGTGGAGTCACCATTGCTGGGGGTGTTTAAGCAATGTGTGGACCTGGCCTTTAGGGACATGGTTTAGAGCTGACCCTTCAGAGCTGGGTCAGGGATTGGACTGGATGATCTTGGAGGTCTGTCTCTTCCAACCAGATATATTCCATGATTCTGAGAAAATAGAGTCAGTATGAGCTCCTGCCATATGCATTGTTTTGAGGCAAGAGAGGACTGGGCTATCACAGCTTCTCCTCAGGGAAGACCTAAAATTGTTAAACTCATTGCAGTAAAGTTGTAAGTAGAGCAAAGCAAGTGTACACAACACACCTGTGCTCAAAGGGGAATTGGAAAAGTACTGGCAGAAAACTCACTTGTCCTGTGGGGAGTTCGCAGGCAACATGAGGGAATGTCTGCCTAATGGACCATAAAGTGCAGAGAAAGCAACCTGGACAGGGATGCACCATATCTAGTGCTGCACAGTTCTTTTGTTCTGTGGATTTTTTTGCTCTGGTTTGGCTTGGTATTTTTGTTTGTTTGCTTGGTTGGTTTGGTTTGTTGTTTGAGGGTGGTTTTTTTGGGTTGTGGGTTTTGTTGTTGTTGGGGTGGTTTTTTTTTTGGGGGGGGGGGTATTTATTCATTTATTTTGTTTCCTCTCAAGCAGTTGTTTGTGGAGTTGGTTTCTCAATTTTTTTTTCTGATTATGTTGCTTTTAAATGATGATTGTTGGGTTTAGCTACTTCTTGTGGCTTCTAGAGGCTTTTGCTTAGAATCGCAGAGTACCTTGGGTTGCTAAAGACCATGAAATCTAACCCTTAACTCAGCACTGCCAGGTCACAACTAAACCATGTCCCTCAGCACCACATCTGCATGGCCTGGGTGCCACTGCTCTGGGCGGTCAGGACCAGGGTTTGACAACCCATTTAGGGTGACAAAATTGTTCCTCATGTCCAACCTAAACCTCCCCTGGTGCAACTTGAGGGCATTTGCTGTCATCCTATTGTTTGTTACTTGGGAGAAAAGACTAGTTCCTGGTTCCCACCTCCTTTCAGGCAGTTGTAGAGAGTCAGAAGGTCTCCCCTGAGGCTCCTTTTCTCCAGACTAAACAACCCCAATTCCTTCAGCTGCTCCTCACAAAAACTGTGCTCCAGACCAGCTTTGTTGCCCTTCTTTGGATGCACTCCAGTTTATAGCTCCAGTTTCTTCAGTTCTTGATTAAAAAGGGTCTTTAAGTGCCTGCTGGCAGATAGCTGCTGTGAGGACAGGGAGTTAGCAGCTAGGATTGCAGTAATGAAGATTTTTGCTGTTAACAGGGCAACTGGTGCAGAAGAAATTGATATGGTACTCCAGGCAGAATGAGATTGAACAACAAGTGGTGGCAATGGTCCACAGGGCTCAGTCCTCATTGGCACATATGTGCAAAGAGCAACACATTGCAGCAGCAGCAGCAGCTCTTGGGAATGATGTCCCCATCTGAGTTTGGGGCCACTGAGGACTTTCCCCGGGGCCTGGGTTGACAGCAACCTTCCCTATGTGAGGTGCACTCTGGCCAAAGCACTGAACCACCAGGTAAAGGTGCTGCCACTTGGGAGCGTAGCCTTGGGATTGAGAGATGCAGTTATTGCCCTCAGCGTGAACCCAGTTTGGCACCCTCAGTACAGGAAATGTATCCACAAAAGGTGTCAATTTCAGCAAGGTCAGTGGAGGCCCTGGGGGGGTTGGGTTGGAGAGGGAGAGGCCTGTTCAGCTGAAGGCAAGGGAGGCTTCAGGGAGTGACACCCATGTAGCCCTGCCTGCAAACAGGGGATTGAGAATCAGAATGATTGAGGTTGGAAGGTACCAGTGGAGGTCACCTGGTCCACCCTCCCTTCTCAGACAGGGCTGTCCAGATCCAATTGCCCATGACGACATCCAGACAGCTCTTGAATAGCTGCAAGGAAAGAGTATCCAAACCTCCCTCGGGCAACCTGTTCCAGTCCTCGGTCAGCCTCAGAGTGAAGAAGTGTTTCCAATGTTCAGACTGAGCATCCTTTGCTTCTGTCCCCATTGCTTCTGTCCCTGTCATAGGGCAAGGTAAAGTATGTTGAACTTCCATCTCGTGTTCTTGCACTACCACGAGGCTGGAAGATGTATTTCAGTGGTGTTTTTTTTCTTTCAGTAAGATGTATTTCAGTGACATTTTCTTCATTAAAGAATTGTAATTAAAGAGAATCATTTCCAAATGCACAGGCTCATACCAGTTCAGAGCAATTAGGCTGGGTAATTAGAAGCATGGTAAAAAGGGAGAAAGGAATTGAAACCCTCCCTGAACTGCTACATCAAAAAGTGAGTAAGAAAAAGAGTAAATTAAAAATAGGTCTTATAGCTGGTAGGCAAAAGATGAAGCCAATTATTTTGGAGAGAGGAGTGAGTGCTTATTTATCACACGTAATAATGTTCCTGAATGTGGAGTTAGCAAACCCACTGCAAGTTTACCTTCCTGTTCCCAACTTACTGGTCTCGTTCTGCTAGTAGGTGAACACCATCAGCTTTTCCCAGGACTGCTTCACAGATGAGAATGGCAAAGAGCACAGTTTCCCAAAATCCATGTAAGGAGAAAAGAGAAAAGGTCTGTTGGCATGATTAAAGACTGAATCATCATGTGGGTGTTTTGAAATCACAGAGTCGCAGAATGGTAGAGATTAATCTGAAGATCATCCAGTCCAACCCCTCTGCTAAATGTGGGACATCAACAGCAACTTGCCCAGCATCACAATGATCAGGTAGGTTTAGAATCTCTCCAGAGAAGGGGACTGCACAACCTCTGTGGGCAGCCTGCTTCAGGGTTCCAGCACCCTCACAGCAAGGGATTTTCTCCTCATGATCAGATGGAACCTCCTGGGCTCCAGTTTGTGCTGATGCCCTTTGTCCTGTCCCTGGGCACCACTGAAAACATTCTGGCTCCATTTCTCTAGAAGAGACACTGGCCATTCAAGATGTGGCCTCACTAGCACTGAGTAGAGGAGAAAGACAACCTGCCTGGACCTGCTGACCACACTCTTCTTAATACACACAAGGAGATTCTTTGACTTCTTGGCCACAAGAACACATTGCTGGTTCATGGTGAAACCTGTCCATCAGGACTCCTAGGTCCTTCTCCATAGAGCTGCTTTCCAGCAGGTAATCCCCTAACCTGTACTGGTTGGGAGAGGACCTAGGAAATGAACATGATTCCAGCTTGTTCTTTTCATCAGGAATTATTTCATTCCCAGTGGCTTCTGAGGTCCTGTTAAATGCCGACTACACTTCCAAAAAGTGAGCGGTCATGCAGCTGGTTGAGCTTGCTGGTGCTTGAGGAGGTTTGGATATTCACTGAAGCACTGGAGTGCTGGGAAAATAATCTAAGGGGCACAGACACCCTCTATTAGTGCAGCATTAATAGTTCTGAGAACACCTACTAGGCATCAAAGACAAAAGAGCCCTTCATAACTCAAAGGATCTATAATCCTAAAAAATTCCCTCTCTGAGAGCAGTATGGAAAACCTCACAGTGTGACTTGTGTCAGGTTCCTAGAAGGGGATGCATAAATTGCCATGGCCAGGAGAAAGGGTTGTTGCGTCCACACTTGACCTCAGAGCTGTGCAGGCATTTGCAGGTCACTGATGCCATGGTGTTGCTTATGATGGTGAGGATGGTATTTGATTGATTTATAGTATATGTTCTTGATTACTGCTGCCCTCTAAAGTAGCCATTAAACACGAGCTGAAGGTCTCCTTGCGTTCATCTGTGGTTAATTAATAGTCAGACACACTTTTCTCAGTATACCATAGCAAGGCATGATAGCCAGTGCCATTTAAAGCTCTAGATTTAATGAAGGGACATTGCTTTTCTTTAATGACTCAGAATGGTCAGATTATTTAAATCAAAAGCTCTAATACAACTCCCCTCTCTGTCACAAGACCATCAGCAAATGTTGTCCCGGTCATCAACTTACTGGTAAAACAGCAATAAAACAGCTAAGCTGTGCTCTGAACATTGTCAGACATTTCGAGCCCAGGAAGCACCTTTATGGCAGTCTAATCTACACTGCAGATTTTACCCTGGCCAGAGTAGTTCACGTTGTAATCCCTCTGTCAAGCATCTCATCTTATTCAAGAAGGATTGGCTCATTGAGCAGCCTGGAAAGCTCTGCAGGGCTGCAGCCATCCACTGCAGGCATTAGAGGCATTTCTCACCTAATTCTGCTAGTAAACACTCCAGACAGGCTGAGCACAGGACAGGAAAGGCTTTGCTTCATCCTGACCTAGAGTCACAGAATTGTTTTGGTTGGAAGGGATCTTTGACATTGAGCCCAGCCTTTAACCAAACACTGCCAGGTCACCACTTAACCATGTCCATAGAGCATCTGCATGGCTTCTATATCAGCCTAGGAATAGGGGCTCCACCACTGCCTTCAACAGTCTATTCCCGGGCTTCATAACCCTTTTGGGGGAGAAATTGTCCTTAATGTCCGATCTAAACACCCCCTGACACAACCTGAAACTGTTTCCCCTTGTCCTATCACTAGTTCTTTGGGAGAAGAGTGACCCCCACCTTATCCAGCCTCCTTTCAGGGAGTTGTAGAGAGTGAGATTTCCCATCAGCCTCCTTTTCTCCTGGCTGAACAACCACAGTCCCCTCACCCACTCCTCATAAAACTTGCCCTCTAGACCTGTCATTAACTTCTCTGGACAAGCTCCAGTACCTCAATGTCTTTCTGCTAGTGGCGTCTCCAAAACTAAACCTGATCTCCACAACTATTCTCTTTTGGGGCAGCTCTATCTGTGATCAAGGCTTTCTGGTGCTAGCACAGGGCAGTGGTTTCCTCAGCATTTACTGAGGAACAGCAAGTTTTCTGACTTACACTCCAGAACACAGTCCTCATGACTGACCCAAAGAGTCACCTACCCAGGGAAGATCATGGTCCACATTCTCTGCATAGACTTCCTGTCATGGAGGCAGAGACTTAATTGTGACTGAGTTAGGAATTATAAAAATAGAATTATTTTATTTTCCTGAAAATGCTACCCTCAAACTATATACAGAATTAGTTTAGGTTTATTTACAGGCTCAATTCAGTTGGGAAAAATCCTCACAGGATGCTATGGGCAAATTTAGAGATTTAGGAAGTCAGGAAATGGAAATGGCTAAGCCACAAACACAGCTTCACCCCACTATCAATCAGGCTGAGCAGAGAATTAAGGGACCAGCAGGCTTTACTCGTGGAGGTGAGACAGGAAATTAGAGATGATCCCTCGATGGATTTCTCTGCGGCTCAGCTGCCTTCTGGCACTGCAAGCAATATCCAACTATGGATCCAAATGGCAAAAGTCCAAGGCGGGTGGAAAAGCCACCAAACTCCAAAGTGTCTCAAGCACTTCTTCCACGAGTGGGATGATTGTGGAACGATGCTCCCTCAGCAGTGGCAGAGGAGAGACAAACTATTAGCATCTTCCTAGCTGTGACAGCAACCAGGAAGTCAGCTGTGCTATGGTCTGAGAGCAACCAAGTCCAGGCACTGCCAACAACTGTCTCAAACGGACCCCAGGACTTGCCAAGTTTGCAAACCTGCACAGAATGGTACAGAAGTGGAGAGAATCACCCAAAAGCAGGGACGGTGCAAAAACTGAGAGCCCTGTGAAATGTAGGAGCTGTCCAAAGGCAGGGATGGTCTAAAATGGGAACTCTGTCACAGCAGGTACTCTGACAAGGCAGGAACTCTTTCAAGGCAGGAACCTCACACCTTCTCTCTTGCTCTATTTATGCTTTTCTAGACAAAGTGTCCATTTGCCATTTTATCCTGGGGACAAAGAACCCAGCCAAGCACCAGCCCAATTCCCAGTGCAAGCTTCCACACAGGTCAGCACACGTGTGGAGAAAGGTGCCTTTTGCTGCTCCCACTTCAAGCCTGCAGTGGGGGGAAAGAAGTTTTTTGCACCTCCTGCTCCTCCCCATTCAAATCCCTGGAGACAGAGGGAGTGGGGGAGAAGGAAGGGATTTGGAGTGCTCTACAACACTTCCTTGCTGCAACACCCCACATTCATTCATAGAATGGGTTGGGTTGGAAGGGAGCTTAAAGGTCATCCAGTTCCAATTCCCCTGCCATGGGCAGGGACATCCTTCACTAGGCCAGGTTGCTCAAGACTCCATTCAACTTGGCCTTGAAATCCTCCAGAGAGGGAGCATCCATAAACTCCCTGGGCAACCTCTTGCAGTGTGTCACCACCCTCAGTGTAAAGAATTTCACAACATTAACGTGCTCAACACTTCTTTGAGGTCATCATGCAATGATCACACATCAGAAAGCTGAGCTACTGCTGATTTATGACAGTTTTGGTCTGGTGGCCTTAGGATAAAGCCTACTGTCAAGCTCTTGGAGATCTCTGTCCTTTTGGTTTGCCTTATTTGTTTTCTTGTGGCTTACTTATTTTTGTGACAACTCATGAATAAAAGCAGAGATGAAAAAAAATACCAAAGATGTGCCTTCAACTACAGAAAGAAGGCAATTTAAGATACGTTTTTCCTTCCCAGAAATGAGACAAAACTAGGAGAAACTAAATGCTCTGAGCAGTCTAGCTTTTAAATGATTGATCCTTTCTCCAGCATCCTCCCAAAAAGATGGTTGTAGAAGGTGATTTAAGAGAATTTTGTCCTTTCTCATGGGAAATCAAAATCTTTTTCATAAAAATACTACCCCCGCTGCTTTTGATGTTCTGCTGTGAGCAAATATCTCACTGGCATAAGCTTGAATTTCTAGTGGAATAAACTGGATTGGGTGGTAAAAATGAGCTGGAAATACCTTTTGTTGTTTATTTCTGTGTTGTGGTTTGGGTTTCGGTTTTATTTATTTACTTACTTATTATGGTATAGATGTTCCTGCTCTGGCAGGGGAGTTGCACTAGATGATCTTTCGAGGTCACTTCCAGGCCTTGACATTCTGTGATTCCGTGATTTTTTTTTTTTTTTCTGTAGGTGTGGGGATCACAGATAGTATGCTACTCCTTATGACATTTAGTGTAAGTCTGGCAGAGAATTCTTCCCTGTTGGCTTCAATAGGCACCAGCAAGCCACGTTCTGAATGTCATTGATTAGCAAAGACTGCCACCGCACACTAAGGAACAGCTGCAGGGAGTGCTCCAGGCTGCTCAGCCAGCCTTTGGCTATAGGCTCCCACACAGAGCATGGTGCTTCTGCCCAGCAGTTCTCACTAGTGCTGGGACTGGGAATTGGATTGGAGCTATCTCCACCTTCCCCTGCTTGCCCCAGGTACTGGAGCCATGGTGAATGTGAGGATTTGCTTCTCTGTCCTCTCAGAATCACAGAATCACAGAATGTTAGGGAGTTGGAAGGGACCTGGAAAGATCATGTAGTCCAATGCCCCTGACTCTAGAGAAGGAGAGTCCTGCTCAGGACTCCAGCATCCTTACACCAGAGAAGTTTCTCCTTATCTTCAGATGTAACCTTCTGGGTTCCAGTTTGTGCCCGTTACCCTTTGTCCTGTCACTGGAATACCACCAAAAATAGTCCTCTCAACCCCTGTCCTTGAAATAATGATCAGCATAGAGAAGATCCCTTTGTTACCTTGCAGGAGAACCATTTAAAGGATATAAGATATCTTTATAAGCTCCTGTGCTCTTAATTCAGGCTTCTTGAAAATAGCACAGGAAGATGCAGATCCTTCAGGAACTTCAGCATTACTGAGGGCATTGATGTCTTTTCCATCTTCCAGAAGGTGAAACAACAGAAACAACAGCAAAGAAAATTCAGCTCTCAATTCTGTACAGAAATGAGCTACCAGTGAAGAGACAAAAGAAGTTGTCAGCTTAGACATGGATGTGAGACTGAAAATCTTTCTCTGACGTCTCAGGTTGATGTAAGTAGGGAGTTGAAAAGTTGGTGAAGTAGGATGAAAGCCAGCAGTCAGTTTTTGTGACTGAAACAGATATACATAACCTCCTCAGACAACATGAGTGACTGTACACTAGGATGTGCATCTCTGGATATGCATCTCCAGATGATGAAACAGAATAAATCTCTCACTTGTGCTTTTCCTCCATCCACCCCACTGTTCACATCATTAACAGCCCATGTTGTAGACTTCAATGTTTTTTTATTTCTTCCCATCTCATTGGTTTTATGGATGAAATCCTGACACCACTGACTCCAGCAGCTCCGGGACTCTCTTCAGCATAGAATCATAGAATTGTTTCAGTAGGAGAAACCCCCTAAGATCACAACCAACCATCAGCTCAACACCATTATGGCCATTAAACCATGTCCCCAAGTGCCAAGTCCAGACATTTCTTGCACACCTCCAGGGATGGTGACTTCACCACCTCCCTGGGCAGTCTGTTCCAATCCCTGACCACTTTTGCAGCAAAGAAATTTTTCCTAATCTAGTTTTTCCTAATTTAAACCTCCCTGGCACAATTTAAGGCCACTTCTTTCCTTCTATCATCTGATACTGGGGAGAAGAGACCAACCCTCACTTCGTGCTAATCCCCACCTCATGCCAAGTCTCATACAGTTGTAGAGAGCAAGGAGGTCTCCCCTCAACTTCCTCTTCTCTAGACAAAATGACCCCAGATCACTCAGCTGCTCCTCACCTGACCTGTTCTTCAGGTTCCCAAGCCCTTCATCAGCTTTGTTCCCCTTCTCCAGACACACTCCAGCAACTCATTCCCCTCCAAGACAGACAATCAAAACTGTCAGTTAGTCCTTTGGGTGAATTACTTCCTAGAATAGTTGTATTTGTTACTATCAACCCAAACTGCAAGATACACCTGTAATGCCATCAGTGGTAGGAGCTGGTGTTATTTGGCATTTCCACCATATTTTCTGTTTCTGGATAGAAGACACAGTACAGCAGCGTGTCTGCTTTCTGTTCACATGTAGATCTGTTGGCAAATGACGGATTCACTTTCTAAATGTCCACTTGGTGACTTACAGGATGTTAATTGTGATCTCTCCCACTGTGCAGGAACACTTGTCATGAATACTTCATGCCTTACAATTTACAGAATCACAGACTAAGAGAATGTCAGGGGCTGGAGGGGAACTTGAAAGATCTTCCAGTCCGACTCCCCTGCCAGAGCAGGATCACATAGGGCAGGTTACACAGGAACATATCCAAGAGGGTTTTGAGTATCTCCAGAGAGGGAGACTCCACAATGCCCCTGGGCAGCCTGTTCCAGTGTTCTGTCACCCTCACAGTGAAAAAATTCCTCCTCATGTTTAAATGAAACTTCCTATGCTTCAGCTTCCCTATTGCCCCTTGTCCTGTCATGGGGCATCACTGAGAAGAGCCTGGATCCATCCTCCTGGTGCTCACCCTTTAATTATCTATAAACATTGATGAGGTCACCTTTCAGTCTCCTCCAAGCTAAAGAGTCCCAGGTTTCTCCATCTCTCCTTGTAAGAAATGCTCCATTTCCTCAATCATCTTTGTGGCTCTGCACTGGACTCTCTCAAGTAGTCCTATGTCCTTCTTGAAATGGGGGCCCCAGAACTGGACACAGTATTATTTTCACCCTAGCATCAAATTCTGCTTTTTATAACTCTGTGCCATGAAGACAAAGTGAATTGCCAATGGAGGTACTTAAGAGCGCAAAATGTTCTTGCCAGTGCAGATGTTTCCTCTTCCCTGGGTATTCCTTTGTTTAACTATGGCTGCAATGATATTTAAATACAGGTTTGAGCCATGTATCTACCCTGCTGCTCCTGCTGCAAGGGAGTTTCCCATCTAAGTGATATACAGCTTCCTTATCTTCCAAAGTTCACCCCCTATATCAGAAACTTAAAGGAAGCAAGATGCCTGTCCCCTTTTGACTGATTTTTTTCTTCCTTGACTCAACTGGTAAAGAATTGTTTTCCACTCCACACTCAGGTGACCTGGGTCATAAAGGCTCTCTGTTGTATATTCAACTGCTACTGCTCCCTTCTCGTTAGGCTGAGATGTTATGACAAGTCAGTGTAAATTGGTGTTTGCTTGTCTTGAACAAGAGGAATGAGAGCCTGAAAGTATTGTTTTTAAGCAATTGGAAATCACCTACTGACTTCCTTGCTTGACTGGAAAAAAACAAAACTTCCCATTTCAAGATGTGTCACACACTGATTTATCTTTAAAGGACTGGTATCAGCAGAAGAGGTGTGTTAGGAGAACCTGACAAATTCTGACTGAAAGCGGATAAAGAGAAAAAAAACTTTCACCAACAGCAGGTGGGATATGAGCCAGCAAAGTGCCCAGGTGGTGAAGAAGGCCAATTGCGTTCTGGGGTGCATTGGAAGGGGTGTGGTGAACAGGTCAAGAGAGGTTCTCCTGCCCCTCTACACTCTCCTGATTAGGCCACAGCTGGAATATTGGGTCCAGTTCTGGCCCCTCAGTTCAAGAAGGGCTCCAGGGAACTGCATGAGAGCATCCAGCACAGAGCCATGGAGATTCTGAAGGCAGTGGAACGTCTCCCTGATGAGGAAAGGCCGAGAGAGCTGAGTCTCTTTAGCTTGAAGAGGAACCTGAGGGGTGACCTCCTTCATGTTTATAAAGAAGTGAAGGACAGTGTCAGGAGGGTGCAGTCAGGCTCTGCTTAGTGATGTCCAGTTGTAGGACAAAGGGTGCAAGCTGGAGCAGAGTATTTTCCAACTGAACAGAAGGAAAAGCTTTTTTACTGTGAGAATGACAGAGATCTGGAGCAGGATGCCCGGGGAGGTTGTGAAGTCTCCTTCTCTGGATACATAAAAAACCCTCTTGGATATGTTCCTGTGTGACCTGCCCTAGGTGATCCTGCTCTAGCAGGGGGGTTGGACTGGATGATCTTTTGATGTCCTTTCCAACCCCTAACATTCTGTGACTCTGTGTGTGTGACCTCAGCCCTTATTAGACTCCAGAAAAGCCACCTGCAGCAAAGCTGTGCAGCCTTGCCTGTAGAAGCAGCTTCCTTAGGCGCTCATACTCTCTGTGTTGCAAGATATTAAAACTGCTCTGCAAATTATCTGGGTTGAATCCACCCTTTTTAGATTACCCTAAGAGCTGCTGCATACTGGGAATTTTTCACAGGTTGTTGGGAAGCTGTTGAGTTCTTGAAAACCCTCACTTTCAGCAATCTTAACTTTCTGGTGCACACAGAAATAATAAATCAAATGCAAATCTCGGTAGCTTTGTACCATGAACTCCTCTGTTTCTTTCAGAACCTGCTCTGCTTGTAAAGTCCAGTGGTGGCTGACTGCTCAGCACTCTGAGTAATGTGTTCATGTATTAAAGTTAGTGTTGCTCTTTGCTAGCCAGGGAGTTCAACTGCGCTGAGCTTGTTCCTTCATTTTCCCATTTTTCCCCTTTCTTTTCCTTTTTATTTCCTTTTCTTTTTACATTTTCTTTTCCTCTTCTTTTTTCTATTTTTGTTTCTGTTTCATTTTTTAATTTACTTTTCTGTTCTATTTTTTCTTTTCCATATTTTCTTTTTCATTCTTTTCCTTATTTTCCTGTTTTCCTTTATTCTTTCTATTTTCCTTTTATTTTTACATTTCCTTTTTTTCTTTTTTTTCCACCTTTTTTTTCTTTTACTTTTTCCCCTATTTTTTCTTTTTTTTATTTCTCCACAGAAAGACAGAATCAGTCTTTTTTTTTCTTTTTTCTTTTTTTTATTTCTCCACAGAAAGACAGAATCAGTCTTTTTTTTCTTTTTTCTATTTCTCCACAGAAAGACAGAATTAGTCCTATATTGCATTCAGTGCCTCTGTCATAGGACTGTAGAACATATATGTTAGGCTGCAGAGAGTGACAGAGGCTTATCTCAGCAGGACAGGCTTGTGAGCTACTGAGATTGCTTTAAATAGATAAATCAGTTTCTCAAGGACATCCCCTGAGCTGAGGACAGTGCCACACCAACCTCACTTCACACCTAGACTACCATTATGTCTCATTGCAGTTTAATATGAAGCATGACAAAATGTGCCAGCCTAAGGACACCTTGTCAAGCTGACTGTGCCTTTCCAGGAAAGAAATGCTCCTGTTGATCACAGGCTGCTGGTAGTGGTGGATTTCATAGAGGTCTGTCGTCAGTCTGAGTGCTGTGCAGGTCTATGTGTTCTCTCTTACTGCTCACCTGCTTCACGTCAGCTTCAGAATGAAAAAGAGCTTCTTTGTGATGGTGCTTTAAAAATTGTCAGGAAAGGGGTCTGGAAAGCATGTTACAGCCTTTCTGTTACTGACTGGAAGGAATTCTGAGAGATGTTGTAAGAGGAACTTCACTGCTTTCTAGAGAACTGAGTGAATCAATGCAGCAACAGGAAAGCTGAATACCTGACCTGTCTGGATTCAGGATATAGAAGCACTTGTCCCCCAAACAACAGAATGGTGACCATCTCTTTCATCATGCACCATCAGTTTGTGTTCTCTGGTTTTCTATAGCAAAGAGAATTCTGAAGGCCTTTTTTCCTTCTCTTTTTCTATTTATTCTTTCTTTCTCTGTCATTTTGCTTTTATTTTTTCTTTCTTTATTTACTTTTTAATTTGTCCCTTGCTCTTGCCTCCCTTCCCCATAGGACAAGGAACAAGGTTCCTCCACAGCATGAGGAGACAATTCTTTTATGGTGAGGGTGCTGGAACCCTGAAAGAGGCTGCCCAGAGAGGTTGTGGAGTCTCCTTCTCTGGAGACTTTCAAAACCCACCTGAATACATTATCTGGAGGTCCACTGCAACCCCTAACATTCTGTGATTCTGTGGTTTGATTTACTCACTTAAACAGAGGGAGGTAAATCTCAATGCTTCATCATCCTGAAGCTCTTCTCTTTGCCAGCAAAGATCTTGAACTGCTGTTTCTTGGACCTTAACCTCTTATTTTGACATTACAGCATTACTGCCCAGGTCAGAATAAAGAAGAGGTTTATTCAGCAGTTTTATCTCAGATGAAACCTCCACCCAGTGCATCATCTGCTCAACAGAGGTTTAATATGTTTTGTTATAAGATGCGTTTTCATTCTCCTGGATTAAGACCAGTCAGTCAGAGAAAACTCGAATTGGATTTGGCTCTAGTAAGCCTGGAAGGTAACACTTCAATATATCAGATCCTCAATGGGATACCTTTCTCATTTACAGTAAGTCATAACATATTGGTAGAACTGACCTAACTGCAAGGCAAATATTTCAGGTGGTCCTCTGGGGGTTCTTCACCAAGGAAAATTAAAATTCTTGACAACAGGGAATGGAGGGCTGCCCTGTTTGTAGCTGGGTGGTGAAAATGAGGAAATCGATGTTTTTGACCTATTCTTTCTTTATGGTCATTATATTTTTCTAGCTGTAGCTCTATTACAGACAACAGCCTCACCTAAAAAAGATAACAACAAAAGATACCTCCCCTGAGCCGTGTACTTACTCTGTTCACTAACTGCCCATATGTGTTATTTGATGTGTTCTTGTGTATCCTCCAGGAACTGTCAATACTACCAGCAAAAAAATATATGTTGGGGGAAGAAAAAAAACCAACCAAAAACAAAAACAAAACCTACAAGCAGACATCAGAAAGGATGTGATTGAGAGGGAAATGAAGTCTGGATAGAGACAGAACTGGAGGCATTTTACCAGTAATTGAGAGGCTGCCTGATGTCACATACCTGCTGTCACACCTATCAAAGAGCCAGTGTGCTACTCTCTAACATGCAAGTCACTCTTCCTGAAGTGGGAGCAAGATTAGAGACACTGAGTTGACAAATAAACACAAAGAAAACTGAAAACACAGGTCTGGCAAGCATTCAGTGCCCAAGAGTAACTAAAAGGGGAGATTTTCCAATTCTAGCTACACTTTCTTTACAGTATCCACAGTGACTACATTGATAGAAAAGCCTTTATAATCTACAGTATTAAAAGACAATAAATTATGTGTCCTGGGCTGCATTAAAAGCAGCATGACCAGCAGGATGAGGGAGGTGATTCCACCCCTCTGCTCTATTCCTGTGAGACCTCACCTGGAGTACTGCATCCAGTTCTGGTACACCCACCAGAACTACTCTTCAAGATGTAGATTCAGGGAATGGTTTGGGTTGGAAGAGACCTTAAAGATCATCCAGTTCCAACCCACTTGCTACGGGCAAGTACACCTTCCACTAGACCAGGTTGCTCAAGGCCTCATCCAACCTGACCTTGAACAACTCCATGGAGGGGGCACCCACAACCTCTCTGGGTAACCTGTCCCAGTGTCTCATCACCCTCACTGTAAAGAATTTCTTCCTCTAATTTCCAGTCTAAATCTGTCCTCCTACAGCTTCGATCCATTTGCTGTTGTCCTGCCACTACAAGGCCTTGTAAAAAAGTCCATCCCCAGCTTTCTTGTAGCCCCCTTTCAGGTACTGGAAGGCTGCTGTTCTGCTGTGAAAAATAAAAGTCTCTTGTGTGTGGATGAGAGTGTTTAGCATCAGCCAGGCTTTCCTGCTGGCATCTGTATTGCTTGTTGATTTCTAACACCTGTATCCTTGTACCAAACAAACAATTCATAGCTAGAGTAGAGCCAGGCAACCAAAACCAAGAAACGAGGTAGCTTGATTAATAGCTAAAAAATATCACTGAAACCCTGAAGAGACAGCACATAATATTTATGGATTTAACATTGTGAAGTAATTTAGGTAACTGATAGCTAGGAAAAGAGAACCAGGTTGCAAAGCAAGTATTATAAATTAGTGATTGGTTCTCCCTGACATAAGCAACTAAAAAGATTATTATCTTGGCCCATAAAGGGCCAAAGTAATAGTGCAGTAAAATCTTGATGGGATAAAACATGTCTTTCCTTTACTCCTGTTTATTTTGTTCTAATTTGTTTGTTTGTTTGAGAGTGGAGTGGAATAATTGCTCTGGGTTTGTATTCTTCCTCTGTGCTTTTCTGTTGTTGGGTTTGGGTTTGGTTTTTTTGTGTGGTGTGTACTGGAGCTGATGGGCCTTGTTCAGCTGTTATTTTTGTGTAGCCATTAATTTGTTGCATCCAACACACAGCCCCAAGAAGGGTCTGGCTCACTTAATGTGTCAAGGAAAAAGCCATAATTCAGAGCTGTGTTTTGGACTGTCACTAGCTTCTGAAGTCCTCTAATTGCAAAGGCTGGCAATTAATGGAATTGACCTCATCCCTTTTACAGACAAAAGATTCATGGATTCATAGAATGGTTTAGGTAGAAGAGACCTTGAAGATCATCCACTTCCAATCCCCCTGCCACTGGCAGGGACACTTTCCACTAGGTCAGGTTGCTCAAGGCCTCGTCCAGCTTGGCCTTGAACACCTCCAGGGAAGGGGCATCCACTTCCTTTCTGTAAAGAATTTCTTCCTAATTTCCAGTCTAAATCTCCCCTTCTCAAGCGTCAATCTACTCCCTCACATCTTATCTCTCCAAGCCCTTGCCCAAAGTCTCTCCCCATCTCTACTGTAGCCCCCTTCAGATACTGGAAGGCTGCTCTAAGGTCTCCTGGAGCCTTGTTCAGCCTGAAAAGCCTCAACTCTCTCAGCTCATCCCCATAGGGGAGGCTCTCTGGCCCTCTGATTATCTGACCTCCTCTAGACCCACTCCAGCAGCTCCATGTCCATCTTACTGGCACAGAGCTGGACACAGTGCTGCAGGTGGGGGTCTCAGCAGAGCAGAGCCGAGCAGAGCCGAGCAGAGCAGAGCAGAGCAGAGCAGAGGGGCAGAATCCCCTCCCTGTCCTGCTGCTCTCGCTGCTTTGGATGCAGCCCAGCACACAGCTGCCTTCTAGGCTGCCAAGGACCATTGCTGGCTCATGGTGAGTGTGTCTTCAACTGACAATCCCAATGGTCCCCTTGGTGTCTTTTTAAGAATAGTGGGCTTAAACCAGCCCCAGATACATCTTCCCACGGTGTTATGAAATGTCTCTATATGTCCACATCCATCCAGTTTATACTGGTCAGCAGCTTTCATCTTCTCTTCCTCCTACAACCACTCATCCTGCACTGCAGTTCCTGTGGCTGATTGATCCAGCCTAAATATTGTACTCCTTCTTGAACCATAGGGGACAGTCCAGTGCATCACCAAGAGAACTTACTGTGGTGCATTTCCTTCAACAGCTAGTCCCAGTTGCTTGCAAATGCCTCTCAACCTCTAGCAGGCTATAAAAAGAAGAGCTGCAGATGAACTACTTTCCCCAGCTGAGGTTCATCTAATTAGATCACAGAACTGGTGAAGCAAAGGTATTACTACTCATAGAGTCATGGAACGATTTAGGTTGGACAGGATCTTTAAAGGCCTTGTGGTCCAAACACCCTGTGGTTAGCAGGGGCATCTGCAACAGAGCAGGTTGCTCAGAGCCTCATCTAACCTCACCTGGGATGGGGCATCTGGGCAACCTGGGCCAGAGTCTCACCAACCTCCTTGTAAACAGTATCTGCCTCCACTCTAGTCTAAATCTCCCTCTTTGAGTTCAAACCATCACCCCTTGTCCTGTCAAAACAGATACTGCTAAAAAAAGTCTGTCCACGGCCTAAAAATTGGCCCTTTTAAGCACTGAGAGACCCCCAGAAGGTTTCCCTGGAGCCTTCTCTGCTTCTGGTTGAACAACCTCAACTTTCTCAGCCTGGCTCTCCCAGCATTGTTGTGGCCTCCTCTATCTCTGGTCCAACCGTTCCATGTCTCTGCTGTGCTGAGGACCCCAGAGCTGGCCCCAGCTCTGCAGGTAGGTTCTCAGCAGAGGGACATCATCCTTTCTCTCAGCCTTCTAACCATACAGCTAAGGATCAGCCCAGAAGCCAGCACGCTGCAGACCAAAATACAGTTGATCCATCAGTACAGGCTCACATTGGACTTCCAAGAGGTGAGGAAATAGTCCTGTGGGTTGCTTTTTTTAAAGGTTATGAAGTGGGTTACAAAGCTAAGTTTTTCAGCATTCTGTTTGTGCACGTTTGCCATCTGCTTCTTTGTGAACTACACCATAGGCAAGCTGGACCATTGACTTTGAGGAATGGGATTGAGTTTCTTTATTTCAGCACTTGCCTTAGAAAAGCAATGTATATTGACTTCATGGTTTAGTGAAGTGTTTGCTGTGTTACATACAGCCAGGACTCTATTAAACCAACCTTCTCACCCATCCATCCATGTTTGTACTCGCCTGGACACCAGGAGTCCGTTCTGGTGAGGCAGCTCATATTAATGCAGCCCCTGGCAACTGTGCAGCAACTATCTATCTAATGGCAGTGTTTAGATTGGGACAAAGAGCTTTGCTTGCAGCAAGGGTCAACAGTGTTAGAGGATTTGGGGCTTAGTACAGATTTACAGATTTTTAAATACATGGGGGTAATGGCAAAAAAATAAGCAGGTGTGGTGTTTCTACTTCTTGTTATATGGGCAACTTAAATGGATGTTACCTGTAGTAAAATCCCATGGTCACCAAAATTCTTTGGAAGAAGGGGAAACTTTCTGTACTTGTGGGAAAGATTTTTTTTTTTTTCCAGTTTTATCTTGCTGAAAGCAGCTCATGTACAGAATCGTTGAGTCATTTTGCTTAGAAGAGACCTTTAAGATCATCAAGTCCAACCGCTCTCCAAACACTGCCAGGTCTCCACTAAACCATGTCCCTCAACATCACATCTACATGATTTTTAAATCCTGCTAGAGATGGGGACTTCACCACTGCTCTGGACAGCCTATTCCAGGGCTTGACAGACTTCTTGTGGAAGAAATTTTTTTCTAGACAGACTTCTAGGGGCAGAATTTTTTCCTCATTCCCAACCTAAACATCCCTTGGTGCAACCTGAGGCCATTGCCTTTTATCCTGTTTCTTGTTACTTGGGAGAAGAGATGAACACCCACCTGGCTCCAACCTCTTTCACAGAGTTGGAGAGAGAGACGTCTCCCCTCAGCCTCCTTTACTTCAGGCTGAACAACCCCAGTTCTCTGCTCACCAGACCTGTTCTCCAGACCCTTCACCACCCTTACTGCCCTTCTCTGGACCTAGTCCAACAGCTCTGTATCCTTCTTGGAAAGAGGGGCCCAAAACTGAACCCAGCATTTGAGGTGCAGCCTCACCAGTGTTCAGTACAGGAGGAGAATCATTTCCCTGGTTCTGCTGGCTGTACTATGGCTGATGCAAGCCAGGATGCTGTTGGCTGTTTTGGTCACCTGGGCACAAGCTGGATCATATTTAGACAGCTTTTGACTGACAGCCCCGTGTCCTTTTCTGCTGGGCGTCTTTCCAACCACTCTTCCAACCACTGCAATGCCTGAGCATTGCATGGTCTGCAGCTGTGCTGCTTCAAAGAGCTCTCCAGCCAGGACTGGTTGCAAAGCATGTGGAAGGAGCTGAATAAATGAAAAAGCCACTGAATTGCAAGGAGCTGCTGGCAACTGTGCTGGAACTGCTATCTTACTGCCTTCTGCAGATGGAAGTAGCTGGAACATGTCTCTGTGTGCTAGAGCAGCTACTTGGCAATGCAGGCAAACAAGACAGAGATGTTTCTGGAATATGCTGCATTGGCAAGTGATCATTATGGGAAGTGAACAAAGATTGGACACCATGCCAAGATATTTTTCCTTTATTTTTAGGTGTTCTCAGTGATTCATAGATTCATATGGTTTGGGTTGGAAGGGACCTTAAAGATCACCTGTTTCCAGCACAGCTGTCATGGGCAGGGACATCTCCCATTAGACCAGATTATTTGAAGCCTCAACCACAACCTCCCTGGGGAACCTGTTCCAGTGTCTCACCACCCTCACTGTAAAGAATTTCTTCCTAATCTCCAGTCTACATCTGCCTTCCTCAATCCCCTGCCCCTTGCCCTGTCACTACAAGCTGTTGTAAAAAGTCCCTTCCCAGCTTTCCTGCAGCCCCTTTCAGGTACCAGAAGGCTGCCCTTATGTCTCCCTGACACCTTTTCTCCAGGCTGAAGAGTCCTAACTATGTCAGCCTATCACCATAGCAGAGCTGCTCCAGCCCTCTGCTCATCTTCATGGCCTGCTCCGGACCCACTCCAGCAATTCAATGTCCTTCTTTTGTTGGGTACCCCAGAACTGATAATTTACCTTCACCTGTGGGTGCTGGAGTCTGCCATGCTGGCTTGCTGAGGGACATTTATTGCAGCACTGGCCGGACAAAGGCACCGAAGCTAAAGCCAAAACCTGGCTTCCCACCTTGGTCATGAGAACATACTATGGAACACATCGGTAGGCAGACTTCTAAGTGCTGAATTCACCATCCAATATGTAGCCCTAAGCACTTGGTGCTGTGTACAGATGGATGTTTATATGCCAAGCTCCCAAAATACGTAAGAACAAATATACTGGAAAGAAGAACGTAGCTGAAAGGTGTATGAAGTGTGAAGTAGTGTTGGCTTGTCCAGGGCCAGGGGCCTTGGTTGCAGGTTGAGGGAGCTTGTGACCACATCTTCAGTACAGAGAAAAGAATGCTGCAGATCCTTCTGCTTTTTAATTGTTTGTGGCCCCAACACCAGAAGACAGGAAGAAGAAAGATGGCAACTGTGAAATAAAGAAAACCCCTGTAAACTTCCTTAGCTTAAGATCATCCTCTTTTAGGCCTTACTACATGTATTACATGCATGGTAGCTTGACCAACATACAAGCACTTCCCTCTCTAATGCCATGTTCTTCCTTGTAACGGCAGCAGAGTTCTCCTCAGGTGTCTCCTTGGAGAATACTCTGGCAAGATTTTCTTTCCATTCTCTCATCAATTGCTTCCAATGAGTATATTTGCTGCAAACAGCAGCCCCAACTCTTTCAGCCTGTCCTCTTAGGGGAGGAATTCCACCTTCTGATCATCTTTATGGCCTCCTCTGGACCAACAAAAAGACCAGCAAAGCAGATGGATGGGCACAAAGCTGCCTTCAGGATGGCTAAGATGAGGCCAAGGACAACACCCTGAGCAGGTTGGAGAAGGTGTTTTCCACCTCAGGTTTCTTGGGCACAAAGCAGAATTTATCTTCACGACTTCAGGGGCAAGCAAAGCATTCAAAATCTTTGATCTTTCAATGACAGCAGAACAGATGTGGCAGGATGTAGATTTCTCTATGTGGGTGTGGAAAAATAGCATATTTTATCTTTGGACATCTCCCCATCGTATCTCATTCTTCAGCACCTCCTGCTTTTTCTTATGCTATCTGGAGTCGAATACACTTCAGCTGAGTTGGTTAATGGAAGGGGAATGCTGAGGACGTGTGTGAGCTCAGACTGGGTAACAGCAAGGTGAAGGGGCGCAGGGAGCCTGTTTCAGGCAGCAGTGAATCACAATCTCCCATTGCTTGGAGCTGCTCTGATGATGCACAGCAGTTGTAAATCCAGCATACTCAGCCTGATCACTGCCCATCTGGCACAACGCTGAAAACCAAACAACAAAACCAGACAGCACAAACGAATCTGACCCCTCAAAGCTGAAATTAGCTACTGTCAGGTTGTTCCTGGCAGCTGGAGAAAGCCTTACAGAAGAACTCTCTCTGGGATTCTTCACAGGTTTTCTGTTCCTCTTTTCCTGACACTGAAGGAAGGGATATCTGTGCTGAACTCTGGATGGTGACAGGACAAGAGGAAACAACATCCAGTTGTGCAGAGGGAGGTTCAGGTTGGATATTAGGAAAAAATTCTTATCAGAAAGGGTTCTCGTGTATTGGAGCAGGCTTCCTAGGGAGGTGGTGGAATGACCATCCCTGGAGGGATTTAAAAACTGCTTGGATGTGATGCTGAGGGACATGGTTTAGTGGCAGTGGCTTAGCAACAGTGATGGAATTGTGAGCTCTAGACGAGTGGTTGGACCTGGTGATTTCAACAATGTGATCCGATCTCAACAGTTCTATGACTCTATAGTGACCCCTGAAGTCAACTTGTAGAACTGACGTTTTTATGTCATGCCATGACAGACAGCTGGACCAAGAACTTCACTGTAATGTAAATAGGATGAAGTGACATCATTTGGGATTTATTCACGACTCCCTCCCCTCCTTTGTGGCAGGGAAACAGACAACATGTCCTCTGCTTCCTAATCCTGATCTAAAATGTTCTATAGATTAAGTTAAACAGTTGGAATGAAGTTTCAACTCCTAATTGTAGCTCTTAACTGCAGTTCTTTTTATGACTTCAGAGTGGTTGGGTTTTGTTGTGGTTCTGGTTGTTGTGGTTTGGTTGGTTGGTTTCTTTCAGCACCACAATTATGTACATACTTATCTGCTACAGACAGGCTGCTAATTTAAATATACTTCGTGGTGTAATTGCCTAATATCTGCATGCTATGCAGAACACCAGTCAAGATTCATCATAGATACACATACTTGCTAAGCATTCTGAATGGCTTGTAGGAAATAGGGCTTTCACAGTAAGGACAGTCCCAAAAAAAGTGTGATCTTTCTTTCACTCTGAAACACTGAGTCAAAAGGGGTTCTAATTTATCCTTTTGAACCTGTACAGAAGGTAAGTTCCTACTTCTTGGTGATCCTGGTAGATGTGAGCTTTGATGTCTGGTCAATGTGGGTCTGAGGATCTAGCTGGCTTTGCAAGCCACGTGTATACAAAAAAAAAGAGCTGTTAGGTGCAGATGAAATGTGGCTGTTGCTTGGAATTACAACTGGGGGCCAGCGTAACTCTGCCTGTAAATGAAACACCTACATGGGATCCCATTTCTAGACAGTGCCTTTTTACTTGCCCAGCATGTCCAATCTTAGATTGGTCTGGCTTGTTAACTGGTACTTGGCCTGTTCACTGGTACTTCCATAGTGTTTGCTGCCTTTGAACTCTCATGTCAAAGCTTTTATCTAAAGAGATGAAATCATTGCTTTTGTTCAAAATGGGACTCCAGTGCAAACTGTGAAATCCTTTTTGCCTGAGACTTCTCCTGTTCCTTTCAGAATGATCATATTAAAGCGGATGCTGAATGCTCTGGCAACTGATTAACACATCCAAGAAAAAGAGTTGTTCCCAGTGTTGAGATCTATCACTTCAGTATGATTAGACTCCAATTTTTCTATCAGTTGTGAGTGGAGGTGGGCTTGTGAAAAGAGCTAGAAGTACATGCCACATCTAGCTGGGATCTTACCACGGCCTGCATACGTTCCAGGAAGAAGCAGACCCTGGTTTATTGCAGCATCAGAATCCTGTATGACCAAGGAAAAGAACAACTGCCATTTAAGGTAAGAAGATGGTGTCCAGTGAAATGGTTTGTCATAGAATCACAGAATGCCAGCTGGGAAGAGACCTCCAAGGACCATCTGCTCCAACCTTTCTAGGTGATGGTGTAGTTGAAATGAACCAGCCCAGCATCCTATCAAGCCAAGTCTTAAAACTGTCCAGTGTACAGGACTCCACCGCTTCCCTTGGGAGATGATTCCAATGTCCAACTATTCTCACGGAGAAATGTTTCCTTCTGGAGACCAATGGGAATTGCCCCAGCAGTAACTTATCTCCATCATCCCTTGTCTTCTCTATGGGACTCCTGATAAATAGGGCAGGGCAGACATCAAATATTGGCTCACACTAGTGAAGAAACAAAGCTCATATAACTACAGAAAGTTAATATTGAAACCGAAATGTTACCTGAACCCACTCTGAGAGAGAAGTTCCAACCTCTTCTAAATAGCAGATATCAGAGCCTACAATGTTGCTGAGAATAGACTTGATTAGCCTTTAAGGATGATGAGAGTCATGAAGGTGGTTCAAGTAGAAAAATATGTTTAAGAAACAAGGTCTTAAGTTTTCTGTCATGTTTTCCCTATTTAAGGACAAAAGGTGTAGCTAGTATTTACCAAAGCTCTGGTAACAAGGCATATGACCATAGTGATATTAGGTCAGTGGTTGGACTGGATGATCTTCGAGGTCTTCTCCAACCAAAATGACTCTATGATTCTATTGATCTGAACAAGAACTGACTTCATTACAAAAAGGCTTTAATCCCCTATTCAGAAAGCTCAAGGTTAAAGATACTAAATTTGGAGGAAATATCAGAAAACTTCAAAGCATTACAAATGGAAAGTTTAGGAAACTTCAGGCTCTTCATTTAAAGAACAGGACATTAAATTTCATGGATGTTATACAATTATAGAATCATAGAATGGTAAGGTTGGAAGGGACCTCAAGGATCATCTAGTTCCAACCCCCTGCCATTATTCTTCCTACCTTGCTGGAACAAAGAGAATTTATTTTATTTAAAAAAAAAAAAATAAATCTTTCATAGACTTGTGTTTAATAGAATGTATAAATGACCATCTTGTTCCCCACATGTATGAAGTCATCTACAACTCCCTGAAAGCATGTTTGAACCAAGTGGGGGTTGGTCTCCTCTTCCTAGTATCAGGCAATAGAGCGAGAGTGAATGACTCAAAATTGTGCCACAGGAGGTTTGGGTTGGAGATTAGGAAAAATTTCTTTGCTGCAAGTGTGGACAGGGATTGGAATAGGCTGCCCAGGAGGTGATAGAGTGACCATACCTGAATGTGTTCAAGAAATATGTGGACATGGCACTCGGGGACATAGTTTAATGGCCATGGCAGTGTTGAGTTGATGGATCAACTTGATGGCCCTAGAGGTCTTTTCCAACCCAAACAATTCTATGACATACATAGCATTTAATATTATGGTGTTTCTCCACTGAGACTTGCTGTGCAACTGTTCAACAGTGAGCTGAGCTGATGAGGTACATTTTGAGCAGAACACTCAAAGTATAGGAACAGGAGGAATTATTTACTGCAACTACAAGAGATACTTCCACTCTATAGCATCAACCATACATGATTAATATCCTTGACAGGGTCATAAAAACAACCCTTCAGGGCATGAAGGGAAGCAGCAGAATTTTCTGAAGCACCAGAGCTGCATACAGCACTATGGCAACACCTCTGGGCATTTCGTAAGTCGTTTTTTGCTGCTGGTCTTTTTTTTTTTTCCTTCCATGGAAGATTCACAGATCAGAGTGCTGAGGCTTCTGAGTTGTTCAAAAGCAGTGCTCTGTCAGTGTCTGACAAACATCAGTGGATTAGTCTCTGTCCTGAGCTCTAAAAGGAGATGATAATCCCAAATTAACAAGCAAAAAGGGCTTTAGAAGTTTTTGTCTGCCCCTGGAATGTCTCTTTTAGGTACACATAATGACGAGGGTCATCCTTTATCCGAAATGAGACTCTGTCAACATTCAGGGGTTAGGATGACTTTCCATGGACACATCAAAGCTCTGTATCCAAACTGAGAAACCCAGTCAGCTCTTTCATTGTGGAGAAAGCAGGGATTACTTGGAATCATAGAATCAGTTCAGTTGGAAAAGTCCATCTGTCAACTCAACACCCCCATGGTTATTAAATTGTGTCCCAAAGTGCCATGTCCACACATTTCTTGAACACCTCCAGGCACTGTGACTCAACCATCCCTCTGGGCAGCCTGTTTCAATGCCCGATCGCTATTGCAGCAAAGAAATTTTTATTCCTCTCCAACCTAAACCTCCCCTGGTGCAGCTTGAGGGCATTTTCTCTTCCATCACCAGATGCTAGGGAGAAAAGAGAAACCCCCACCTCACTGCAACCTTGTTTCAGGGAGTTGCAGAGAGCACTTTGGCAGGTATCTTCCTATCTCCATAATTCTCAGTCACTTTCCATGCTTCTCTGCTTACAGAATTTCTCTTTCCTTCACTATTACGGTGTATTATGTTTTGAAATAGATTTGATGGGATTTGATACATTTCAATGTGTGTAAATTTTCTGTTACTATATTTAAATGCAGAAACTCATGCATATTAGTGTGGAAAATGGCACAAGAAGTAAATACTTTCAGGTTTCAAAATGGCTCCAGGAGAGACTTTAAGAAGCTAAAATATGCTGCAGCTCTAGACAGCTGCTGGCTTTAACTTCCCAGTGGCTGACTCACTATCTACCCTACAAAACACTTTATTGCAGAATGTTGATTTCTTAAGAAAAATAAAATTGACTCTGGTTTATTATCTTGAGAGAGCAGTGCTACTATAATGTCCTTCTGAATAGTGCTATGATTTTAATACAAGCCTGGAGAAATGCTTCTTTATATTTCACAACCTTGTGTTGCTCATGTGTGGGTAGCTTCAAACAGAAGCTCCTTCACAAAACCAAAAAAGTAGAGAACCCCAAACTTAACACTCTGAAAATGTGAACATCCTATATGCTCACCTGCAGATGAATAAGGAAGAGTGGCTGGAGAAGACAAACATAATGACAAACAAGAATAAAACACAGAAAGATTTTTTCTACCTCAAAAAAAAATTTAATGTTCATAGATTCATAGAATTCTGTTAGAAGGCACCTTGCAGGTCATCTAGTTCAAACCCCCCTGCCATGGGCAGGGACACCTCCCACTAAACCAGATTGCTCAAGGCCTCATCCAACCTGGCCTTGAACACCTGCATGGAGGGGGCATCCACAACCTCCCTGGGCAACCTGTTCCAGTGTCTCACCATCCCTAATGTTGGTCATCACTCTTCAACCACCATTCTTCAATTAATACTTGGCTAAGGAATGCTGTTGTTGTTGTGACTGGATGGGAGACCATTTCAGCGTCATAAAATACTTTTGCTACCAGCAAACAACATCTCCAATGGTTCTCTGAAAATTCTTAAGCATAGCTAAGCCTGAAACATGGAAGCAGTAAGCAGCTACCTTCTCAGGTAGTTAAAGATGTGACTGACTTTAAGTTAATGAAGTCAAAGCATCTGCTGAGCACAGCTACAGAGTTCTGTTTGGAAATCTCAGTACTGGAAAGAATTTGCACACTGCAGCATTGCCCACAGGAACTGTTAGCTAAGGAGCTCACCTGGTGTATCTTCTCTCTCCAGTCAAGAAGAAGACAAACTTGAAATGAGATGTCTCACTTTCCAGCTAGAGCAGAGTTATATTTCTCTCCTCTGTATGAATCACAAGGAGGCTCTCTCCTCTGTATGAATCCTGACCCAAGGAGGCTTCCTGTCAACTCTGTTGCTGGTCTATTGTGCTGCTTCTGAAAACCACTACTGGGTTTGACGAGATTGCATTTTTCATGGGAAAACTTTATTGCACCAAGTAGTTGGCAGCTGGGAATATCAAGAGGTTAATCTTAACAAGTACAAAATCCGGTGGAACGTGACAGAATATGGACTAGAGTCCAGTGAAGCAACCAGATGGTGTGAGAGGCTCTTCCATTAACCTTGACTTAAGCTCACATGCAGCAGGTCCTTTATCAGCTCGCAGTGCACCTTTCTTCCAACCTCCTTTCAGACATCAGTAGCCTCCAACACAAGCACAGGCTGGCTCAGGTAAGTTATGTTAGCACTCACTCGTATATCTTCCCTGCTCTAGGTCTGTGTTTTATTAAGGCAGTGTTCTGCTTGGATATTCTTCACTCCACAGACACAGGAGCTGAGGGAAAAAAGGTGGAAATAGTGCCAAAAAATCCTGGAGCTGTCCAGAGCAAAATTAGAAATGAGTCTCTGCTGCTAGCATATACTGTGGGTGAAACAAAGCAACGGCTGCTGGAAACAGCATGTTTGATTCATTGTGCTGCATTTCCAAGTCTATTTCAAATATCCTTTGTGAATACTCCTGTAAAAGACTAACCCAGTGCTTGAGTATTCTGCATGTGCTGTCGCTTCAGTAAGAGTTACAAACCAAATATTGAGTCAGCACAAAAAGCAGGAATTCAATCCTAGGTAGTGAACTTGCATTGACTCTTCAGCTTGGCAGGTGTTGGAGAATCAAAGCAAAATTTCCTTTTCCACAGGCTTTTGTTCTTCAAAAATTTGTGCTCACATGATTCTTACCAGTCTTTGCAGGGCACCTGGTAGTTCTCAGAATCCCAGCAACCTTTCCCAGAGGTTGAAAAGACCTCTGGAAACCATCCAGTCCAGCCCCACTGCCAAACAGGATCACCTAGGGCAGGCTACACAGGAACATATCCAGATGGGCCTTGAAAATCTCCAGAGAAGGAGATGCCACAACCTCTCCAGACACTCTGTTGCAGGACTCCAGCACCCTCACACCAAATTTTTCCTCCTCTTGTTCAGGCAGAACATCCTGGATTCCTGTTTGTGCTTCTTACCCCTTGTCCTGTCACCAGGAGCCACAGAAAAGGGTCCAGGCCCATCCTCTTGCCCCCTACCCTTTAGCTGTTGATCAGATCCCCCCCTCAGGCTGCTCTTCTTCAGGCTCAACAGTCCCAGGGCTCTCAGTCTTTCCTTCTCACAGAGATGGGGAGCTCAGAACTACATCCAGTGCTCCAATGTGGCCTCAGTGCTGCAGAGTAGAGGGCAAGGAGAACTTCCCTCAGCCTACCAGTTCTTTCTAGAGTTACTGGAACAGATACAGGATGGAAAGTTCTGGTATCTGAACAATTTACTTCACAGTGTGTACTGCGAGTGTGAAGGTAACTATTAGCATGTCTAAGCACACCTTCTGAGTGCCCTGCAATGAAATCCTATAACTAGGTTTTAAGGTAACTATAAATACCCTCCTGTTTGCTAGGGAGGATTTTTGTTTTGAAGCTGTAACATTAATGTAAGCATTTGTAACTGCTACCTAGGAGAATTTCTGGTGCCTGTTTCAGTTCTTTGTATGAAATTATTCTTGCATGGCATTTGTAATTGTTCCTGTCAGGAAAATGGAAACCCTGCACATATTCAGTAATGTCCCTTGGAGAACACGTAACCTTGGAGATCTAGGTAATGTACCTTTGGATAATGGAAATTCTGCAGATAGTTCCTGAAATACTACTTTCTTCCTCATGAAAGCTGAATTCTTTCCAGGGATAATGTTTGCCTTAGGCAAAACAAATTTTGATACAATAATGTTTATAAACAGTGCAGGAAGCAAGAAACCCTTCACATCTGTCAGATGTCCCAGCACAAAGCTCTGTTTCCAAGTGTGCAGAAGGCTGCACTGAAAAGGAGAAACGAACACAGAAATAACTGTAGCAACTTTGTGTGATAAGTACTCAAGAAAATGAAGCAAAATGTTATCTTTTATTGTTTATATTTGCATATGAAAATTGATTTCTTTTTCTGGAGCTGCATTTTCCCATCTCGTTCTGCCCCTTTCAGATTTGCAATGGAACAAAATGAACTTTTCAGAACAAACTAAGGAAAGATTTTCAACTGCTCTACCAATTTTAGGCCTGCCCATCAAGTCATGTGTTTATTTATTTGGCTTGAGAAGTTCTTTCTCACCTTCAATTTCTTCTTGGAAATGTTATCACGAAAACCTAATACAGAAGCTAGGTCTGTTTCAGACAGTAATAAAAAAAATATGTTTGGGGAGAAAAAAAAAAAAAAAAAATATATATATATATATATATATATATATATATTTGTATATAAATCCTGAGGTTGCATTTTCTAGGATTGACTTGGCTGCCTTGTAAATAAAAGATAAAGGCTTTTAAATCATGTATGTGCTTTCACTTAGAACTTTTCATACATGAATTGGTGCACAAATAAATCACATCCTTCTCATCCTGAAAAGCACCTGCTAGGACCACTCCAGTTGCTAAGATATGCAGCCAGCTTTTATTATGCTGCTTGTTACTCACATCTCCTCTCCCCTTTCCCCCTTTTCCTCATTTCCCTTTTCCCCCACCCCTTCCCCTTTATTTGCCTTTCTTCCTTTCCCCCCCTATACTTTCTCCCTACTCTTCCTCTTTCCAACTTCTCCCCAGAAACAACAGCACACCCAGATTCAGAGCCACATTGTCCCTCTCTTTCAGGGAGTGACTGCAAAGCTGTCTCAGCCATCTCCTAAATTTACTGTTAGGAAGGAAGTATTGTGTAAGTATTTTATTATTAATTCCTTTACACTAATGTGCCAGGTGCTTCTTTGTAGTGAAAGTTTGTGTTTAGTCTGGAGAAGAAAAGGCTGATGCTTAATGTTTGTAAATATCGAGAAGAGGAAGACAGACTCTTTTCACTGGTGTGCTGTGAGAGGACAAGGAGCAGTGGATACAAAGTGGAACACAGAAGATTCCATCTCAACATGACAAGATTCTTTGCTTTGAGGGTGCTAGAGTCCTGTAACAGGCTGCCCAGAGAGGCTGTGGAGTTCTCCCTCTCCAGAGATTTTCAAGACTCATCAGGATGTGTTGCTGTGCTGTGGCCTGCCCTAGGTGACCCTGCTCTGGCAGGAGCGTTGGACTCAATGATTTCCAGAGGTCACTTTCAATCCCCACCATTCTGTAATTCTATGGGGGTTTATACAAAAGTTTACAAACTCATGAAAAACTCAATATTTTTACTAAAACTCAGCAGCAATGTGAGTTTTTACCCATGTACTCTAACATTCTTTTCAAAATTCCTCTGGGTCTCACAGTGAGGCATCTCAAAAACACAACTGTGATATCCCTTCAGGCTAGAGAGACCAGCTGAGATGAAACCAGACATGAGGAGGTCCCTTTACTGTTAAACTGCATCAGACCAGTTCCTCTAATGTATTTCAGTGGGTTTTTTCTTGTGCATGATTTGTCTTCACTGAAAGAAATGACAAAAAAATAGAAAAAAAAAAAAAAAAGTAGGGAAATGACAAAGTTTCTCCTTGCTGAAATTTTGTGTGAGGTGTCTGACTAATGCCGGTGAGAATAGGGGTCTCTGTTCTCAAGTTCTTAACTGAAAGAAAATGGAATAACTCACACTGGCTTCAGTGGTTCTGCTGCAGGATTAACTGCCTTCCCATGTCTTTCTTCCTTCCAGGATGCCTGCTCAGGGCAGAGCTGTGCTAACAAAGGCTAGAGGCATCGCTTTCTGCAAAGTGCATTTTGAAGATGAGGAAATATGTCCCTCAGAACCCTGAAGAAAGAACATTTCGTTTAGCAAAGGTCTATTCCAAAACCCCTCCTTGAAATCAGTAGGAACTCTTCAATTTGAGTCCACAAACCGCCGAGCAACACAAAAAGGCTTCAGTCAGCCACAGCCTGCATTGCAAAATAGTGTTTGTCAAGAATAATTGTGCTGTGGCTGGCTTGATGCTTCCCTGAAAATGATGGGATTGGGTTTGGGGTTTTTTAGAGATTAAAAAAAAAGAACATTTCTTTCAAGACTTGTGCCAGATCGATAAATAGCAAGGAATATGGCAGGATTTTGACAACATAATATCTTAACGCAGCTTAGTGCTAGCAACATTCATCCTAAGCAATTATCATGTCATCCTGGAAAAGATGGAATTAGAAAGAGACATTAAAGATAAGGAAACAACCAGGAAAACACACTGTGAGGAAACAGACTAGGGCAAGTCCTAGTCTTTGTGTACCCGGGGACTGAAAAGCATTATCATAAATTAAGAGCAAATAATACAGTGGAATCTGACAAGTGCTCCTGGTGGAATGATCTCAATTAGTTTTGTTACTGATCCCTGGATGATATTAAGCAGATCTTCAAACCGTGCAACAGGTGGGAATGCATGCTTCTGGTTTGGAAGGGAATTTTCAGGTCAGAAGTCTCTCACTTTTCCTAAGTAAGGCAAGGTGGTGGGTCTGTTGAAAGCTAGGGCTGGGCTGGCCACCAGGTGAGAGCACTCTGCCTTCCCAAAGGGAAGAGAAAGGGAAAAAGGGAGTGAGACTGACAGAGTGGGAAAGAAACTAACCCAGCTGGGGTCAAAAGAGCAATCCAGTGGAGTGCAGACAAAGAGACTCAAACCAAGAGTCAAACCAACCCCTGATGGTAATGACAGCAACAGTGACACCACTGATGCTGGGAACAGGTGCTAGGCAAGTCCCAGGCTGGGCTCAGCAGCAGACGGGAACCAGATTAAGGAGCTGCATTCTGGAAATGGATTCAGGAACACACAGATAAGGATGTAAAGCAGAGGGGACAGGGTCCTGCTGGGAAACCAGCCAGTGAAGAAGAGTTTGACCCTGGTGATCCCTTGCTTGGTCCTGATGCAATCCGTTGTTGGCCAGTTGAGCGTTACCTGTCCTGTCTGCTCCTCCCTGCATGTGCCACCTCTGACTTCCTGCCCCACAAGGTGGGGCACAAGATGTGGCAGTGCCCTTGTTGTGCAGAGGAGCAAGCCTCAGGCAGAGCCTTTCTGCATCCCAGTCCTTGGCAGGAACTCGGCCTATCAGTTTCTCCCTGCTAGAAGCAACCTTACTGTGAACTTCAGAAAGTACCTCAGTGAGTAAAACCTGAACTGGGAAATGACTGTACTGTGCTGGTGCAGCTCAGACCAGGACAGGATCACAGAACAATGCTGCAGGATGCTTAGAGACTGAAATCTACTTTTTCAGGTATTATAGAATTACAATTTGTTTACTCAGCAGTCAGTTACTGGGTGAGATCCAAAGGGATCAGAAATGGACCGTTGTAATATTTTTCTCAAACATATTTAATTAGGAGAATAGCAGATGTTCAAACCCAAACCTGCCACACACCCAAAACTACTTGATTGCCTAAAACCATTGAAGGCACTTTCAATAAATACTTCATCAATCACAAAAACCCTCCATGCCAGTTAATTTAGTTGGCTGCATGAATTTTCTTGTGTGCTCTCTTGAGTTGTTTTAATGGATTTAATTATTATGGTTTGGTTTTACTTCTCTAATCATTTCAAACAGTCTCTGCAGTGAATGTTTAGTTGTTTGAGTAGTTTCCTGCTTACTCTCTAAATTCATGTATATGAAGTACCTGGGTTAAATACCTTCCTAATAGGCCCTTAAATAATTGTTTTTAATTTTCAAAAGGAAAATTATTTGGAAATACATCTTGTTATGTTAGCTGGTAACCCTAGGCAACTGTGTGTTGCAAATGCACCTAAATGGAGTGAATTATCCCCAAAAGCTTGTAGGTCATCCACAGTGTGGGAGGAAATAAAAATGATGACTGATATGTAAAAGAAGTGAAAATTGAGCTGTAGTTTACCATTAAGTTCTGCAAAATTGGTCTGATTTGTGGGTTTTTTTCAGGTTAAGTACAAAACCTTTTCTAGTACCTGCCAGAGTTCCAGGTTTAGGTCAGTACATTGCAAATGTTATTTATGAAATGATGAGCTTGCGCCCCAGGAGGCAAATGTCAACCTTGGCTGCATCAAAAGCAGCATGGCCAGCAGATGGAAAGAAGAGATTCTGTCATTCTGCTCTGCTCTGGTGACGCTTCACCTGGAGTGCTGCATTCAGCTATGGAGCCCTGAACACAAGAATGACATGGACCTGATGGAGCGGGTCCAGAGGAGGGCCACAAAGATAATCTACACAATGATAATGCTACAAGGATAGGCTGAGGGAGCTGAGGTTGTTCAGCCTCAAGAGGAGAAGGCTCCAGAGAGACCTTAGAGCAGCCTTTCAGTGCTGGAAGTGGGCTACAAAAAGGCTGCAGAGGGACTGCCTCCAAGGGCCTGCAATGACAGGATGAGGGACAATTGTTTGAAATGAGAGAAGAACAGACTTAGATTGGCTGTTAGGAGCACGTTCTGCACCATGAAGGTGGTGGAACACTGCAAAAGATTGCCCAGGGAGGTTGCTGAGGCCCCATCCCTGGAGATATTCAAGGTGAGGCTGGGCAAATCTCTGAGCAACCTGATCCTGTGGAGGATGTCCCTGTTAACTGCACGGGGGATGGGCTAGATGACCTTTGGAGGTCTCTTCCACCCTGTCATGGTTTTAAGGAGCCAACAGAATGGAGCTCTCAAATGAATTGGAGAAAAGCAGAATTATTTTTGGAGAGAGAGTTACAGACAGAAATTACAAGGCAGATACAGAATCCATAGCAAACTCCCTTGAATTTTCCCCCAACCCAAAACCAAATCTACAATCCCCAGTGCTCCAATCCCACCCTCCCTCCCCATGCCTCTGCCATCCAAGAGGCCCAAACACAGCCTCCAGAGGCCTCAAACCAGGCCTGCTCCTTACGTGTTTGTCCCCATAAAGCAGCTCCAGCCAGACACAAGGCTGGAGGGGAAGGAAAGGAGAGCAGCTGGCCTGGCCNGCTGCATCAAAAGCAGCATGGCCAGCAGATGGAAAGAAGAGATTCTGTCATTCTGCTCTGCTCTGGTGACGCTTCACCTGGAGTGCTGCATTCAGCTATGGAGCCCTGAACACAAGAATGACATGGACCTGATGGAGCGGGTCCAGAGGAGGGCCACAAAGATAATCTACACAATGATAATGCTACAAGGATAGGCTGAGGGAGCTGAGGTTGTTCAGCCTCAAGAGGAGAAGGCTCCAGAGAGACCTTAGAGCAGCCTTTCAGTGCTGGAAGTGGGCTACAAAAAGGCTGCAGAGGGACTGCCTCCAAGGGCCTGCAATGACAGGATGAGGGACAATTGTTTGAAATGAGAGAAGAACAGACTTAGATTGGCTGTTAGGAGCACGTTCTGCACCATGAAGGTGGTGGAACACTGCAAAAGATTGCCCAGGGAGGTTGCTGAGGCCCCATCCCTGGAGATATTCAAGGTGAGGCTGGGCAAATCTCTGAGCAACCTGATCCTGTGGAGGATGTCCCTGTTAACTGCACGGGGGATGGGCTAGATGACCTTTGGAGGTCTCTTCCACCCTGTCATGGTTTTAAGGAGCCAACAGAATGGAGCTCTCAAATGAATTGGAGAAAAGCAGAATTATTTTTGGAGAGAGAGTTACAGACAGAAATTACAAGGCAGATACAGAATCCATAGCAAACTCCCTTGAATTTTCCCCCAACCCAAAACCAAATCTACAATCCCCAGTGCTCCAATCCCACCCTCCCTCCCCATGCCTCTGCCATCCAAGAGGCCCAAACACAGCCTCCAGAGGCCTCAAACCAGGCCTGCTCCTTACGTGTTTGTCCCCATAAAGCAGCTCCAGCCAGACACAAGGCTGGAGGGGAAGGAAAGGAGAGCAGCTGGCCTGGCCATGAGTTTATGAAGAGATAGCAGAATTATGGGATAACAATCCCCTAGTCCCTAGAGGATGTTTTAACCCTGTAGTTCCCAACCTGGGACACACCCCAAACCATTCAATGTTTCAAACCATTCTATACCATAAGTCTCAAACCATAAGTATTAAAACTATGTTGCCTCCAGCTAATTCTGAAAGACCTTAGGAAGATGCCTCAGTGAATGTGGTTGACTTTGTTTGCTTTCAGATCGAGATCTGCTTTTGGTTTGCAAGACTGTGGGAATCCATCTCCGAAGCACATCACGTTTTTCAGTATTTCAGGACTCTGCTGATGGAGAACAAGTATAAGCACAATTTCAAGCCCAAAGAGCTTAGTCACAACAGGCCCTCTGAAAGCCTGCCACAGCATTCAGTGCCTATCATGTGTAGCAGCTCAGTGCTAAATCACCTGCTTCCATCTGCAGTCATTCACCTGTCAAAGCAGATTTCAGAAGGGTTTGAGAAAGGGGAGTTAGCTGCTTAACCTCCTTTCCTTTGGACAAATTCACCAAAATGAAACCAAATAAGAAAACAGTGGGTCAGTGTCTGATGTCCTCCAACAACTGAATAACCTCTCACTTCCCTTTGAAAGCCCGAGGTGACCTCGTGCAGGTATCACATGCTAGTGAACAAATACTGCTTCTGGAAGTCATGCAGAGGAGGGTACACAGTTGAGAGAGTTGTCAGTGGTCAGGATAAAAATGTGTAGCAATGCTCTGAGTTAGCACATACTAAATTTCCACCTGTATTTTAGGTCAGGTTCTGACACTGTGGTGCTTTGGAATTGCTTTACTTTACATCAAGTTATACCAAGAGTGTTACTGAGCAACTACACTGCAGCATGTGTGGTTACACAAGAAATTCACCTGGTTGCTTTCTCACCATTTAAAAGCATCTTCTGAGTGCTTACTAAAATGTAGTACCCCTTTAGGGTAAGGAAAAAAAAAAAAAAAAAAAAAAAAAAAAAAAAAAAAAGATAAGTTCCTCACATGTGGCATAAAGATAAATTCCTCAATTCCCTTTAGTCATCCTCTTTAGACATGGCACTGTAGGAAATGGATTACTGGAGCATGGTAGTATTGGACTGATGTCTGGACCTGATGGATTTAGAATTCTTTTCCAACTAAAGTGATTGTTCTTTATAGATCAGGTGATTCTGACACTCTACTCTGTTTTGGTGAGACTTCATGTGGAGTGCTGTGTCTACCTACAGGATCCCCAACACAAGAGAGACACGAACCTGCTGGAGAGGGTCGCGAGGAGAGTCACGAAGATGAGAGCTGGAGAATCTCTCTTACAAAGACAGGCTGAAAAAAATGGGGTTGTTCAGCCTGGAGAAGTGAAGGGTTGGGGATGATCTTAGAGCTGCATTTCGATATTTGAAGGGGACTTACAGGAAGGCTGGGGAGGGACTGTTTAAAAGGGCCTGTGGTGATAGGAAGAGGGGCAATGATTTGAAGCTGGAGCAGGGGAGATTTAGATTGGACATCAGGAGGAAGTTCTTCACAATGGAAGTGGTGAAATACTGGGACAGGTATCCCAGGGATGTGGTTGAGGACCTGTTCCTGGAGACATTCGTGATCACACTTGATAGTGCCCTGGGCAACCTTAATGCAAGGAATGTTGCTGGGTTTTGTGCCAGAAGATGAACACACAGGAGCGAGCAGTAAGCCTGATTTATAAAAGAGGAGCTTAATATAGAGGCGATGAATGCAAGGTTAGCATATGCACTGATTCTAACCATCTGGCTGAAATAAACTTCTCCTCAGGTGTGGAGAGTCCTACAGCTGCTGTAAGGGCAGGTACCTACACTATTCATGTATGCTGACAGTCTCTCTCTGCTCACCATGGTGGGGTGTCTTCCAACCCTGTCATTTCTTGCTCCTCCAAACCGTGTCTGTCTGCTGCCCTCCCAAGCCTGCTGGAAGCTGGGTAAGCAAAGACTAGGAGTCCACACACCCAACGAAGGCAAGGGTGAGCTACAGCAGCTTGGAAGTGCATGAAATGGTTCAGGAGGATGGATTCTATTTGATAATTAGATCAACAATGTGAGTTGTGGTCACCTGTAATGTGAATTGTGAAAATACCACTGCTACCCTCACCAAGGTGTTTGTCATTCTACCAAGACAAAGCAGGTTCTCGACACTACATGCAGTGAGGCCCAAATGTCCTCCTTCCTCCATGCTCCCTAGCTTTAACGAATTTCATTATTCTTTTTTAATTTGCATGCTTTTGCAGAATAAAGGTCCCCAAATCATTAACTAATTTGATATGTCTGAAACACCAATTCAATTCTCTGGTCCCTTGAGAATCTCAGCCATCTTGTTCAAACACCTCTTAACTTAGTTTCATAATTAGATACACCTTGATTGATGGGATTTTGTATAGCTCTTGCAGGAGGAAGGAAATCAACCTAATTGTTATCACAATTTAGCAGGTTTAAGATTAAAAGCCTTAACCAAATCACTGTTTTCCAAGAGGAAACATAAGCCTACTCTGGTGCAGTGGAAGCTAAGGAGGGTCTTTCAGGTAATGACTCCAATAATGAATTACTTTGGGAGGAAGAAATTGATATGGCAAATACTAAGAAAGTTATTTCCACGCCACCTGCACTTTGGATATATATTTATGTGAAAATAGGGACATCTACTTTTTCTTTTGTTTGATAGCCAGCTGAAGATAAGGTGGCCAAAAAGGCCAACAGCAACCAGCAGCAATAGTACAGCCATCAGGAATAGGGAAGTTATTGGTCCCCTGCACTGAGGATACCATACCTCAAATCATGGGTTCAGTTTAGGGCCCTGACTACTAAAAAGACACTGGAGGTGCTGGAGCATGTCCAGAGAAGAGCAACAAAGCTGGTAAAGAGGCTGGAGAACAGATCTGGTGAAGAACAGCTGAGGGAACTGGAGTTGTTTAGCCTGGAGAAGGGGAGGCTGAGGAGAGACCTNCAGCCCTCTGATCATCTTCATGGCCCTCCTCTGGATCTGCTCCAACACTTCCATGTCCTTCTTGTGCTGAGGGTTCCAGAACTGCACACAGTACTCCAGGTGGGGTCTGACGAGAGCAGAGTAAAGTGGCAGAATCACCTCCCTTGCCCTGCTGGCCACACTTCTCTTGATGCAGCCTAGGACTCGGTTGGCTGTCTGGGCTGCATGTGCACACTGCATGTGATCTCTACAACTCTCTGCAAAGAGGCTGGAGCAAGGTGACAGTTGGTCTCTTCTCCCTAGTATCAGGTGACAGAACAAGAGCAAATGACATCAAATTGTGTCAGGGGAGGTTTAGTTTGGAGATTAGGAAAAATTTCTTTGCTGCAAGAGTGGTCAAGGATTGGACCAGGCTGCGTAGGGAGATGGTGGAGACACCATCCCTAGAGGTGTTCAAGAAACATGTGGACATAGAACTTCACAACGCAGTTTAATGGCCATGGTGGTATGGAGGTTGATGCTTAGACTTGATTGCTTAGAGGACTGCTCTCACCAAAACAATTCTCTTAATCTATATATATGAATGGGAAGAGGGATTTGAATTTGCCAAGATTTGAGATGAACATTAGCAAGTCAGAATTTTGTCAAAGTTTTGAGTGCCTTGGAAATAAATCTTGGGTTAAATCAGCCGGAAAAATCCTAAGCCGTATATTTCTTCATAGTGTCATCTGTGTGAGAGTCATAATGTTTGGGAATTACTCAGGGTATTAAATGTGTCATGGTGATAGATTTACAGTTTGTGGGTTCTCCTGAAGAAATGTCACTATGGTTAACTTATTTCCAGTGTCCTCTATTCTCTCTTCTATCACTTTGGAAAGCTTTGGTTATGTAACTTTGTGGTTACATAACTAGTAATGAGTAGTGGTGGTGAACTGTAGGCTACGTATTTTGTGTGACATATGGCTATGATGGAGATCACATCAGGGTAGGAAATTGAAAATCATGGAATCAGAGTGGCTTGGGTTGGAAGGTAGTCACCCCCGCCTGTGTCAGGTTAGTTGAAACTAGATGATCTTTAAGATCTCTTCCAAGCCAAACCATTCCATGATTCTATGATACATGCTGATACTTTGCAATATTAGTTTCAAGCTGAGCGATTTCCATCTGTTGCAACATGGAATGGGATGACATCAACTCACTAATCATTAGCCATGACAGCCTGTGTAAGCGCCACTGCCACGGCAAAACAAATCAAACAACAGTAGAACCTCTGCATGGTGCAAACACACATGAGAACTGATTGGTGTTTTAATTCCTATTAACCTACATATTTCATTTCCCTCTTCCTAACGATGCTCATGTGACACCGCTCACTTGTCAGCGTGTCACAGACCTACACACATATATTATAGTTAAGGGTTGGAAATGCCACAGAGAACCATCTGTAACAGTTGTATTATATTCCTGGCATACTCAACTCCAGCCTGGACATAATTAATTTCTATTAATATAATTCAGCTGGTTTTTATTAATGAGCTCTATTGAGGGAGGATGTCTAAGCCATTGGACTGTGACTCAGATAATTTCCTCGTTATTTCTGTGACCTTGGGCAAGTTGTTCAGTTTCTCTGGCTGGAATTTGCTGAGGCTCCAGAGATTTTAGAAGGACAGTAAAGCTGATTGATTGTTAGAGTTCATCAGCTAGGAGGAAAAATCATGCAAGAGTCCAGTGAAATTTAACCAAAAACAAATGGTTGGCAAAATAGGAAAACCAACCAAAGAGAAATCCAGAGAAGAACTAAGTTCATCTTGACAGCTGAAGGTTGCTCCTAAAGTTCCTTTCTAACTTTATCACAACTGGAAATAGGTTGTCCAGGGAGGTTGTAGACACCTCCTCCCTGAGAGTGTTCAAGACCAGGCTGGATGAGGCCTTAAGCAGCAAAGTCTAGTTGAGAGGCGTTTGGAGTAGATAACCTCTGAGGTCACTTCCAACCTGAGCCGTTCTATGATTCTACGACTTGTATAAAAATAAAATATAATAGCAATGTCTTCTACTTCCTAGAAAAATAATTTTATTTGAATAATCTAATGAGCTTTAACTTCAAAGTTGCCTGCTTTGTGAATTAAGTACTATTTTGTTTTCCAAATCCAGAGTTTCAATGAGATGTTCCCATAGAGAACATACTTCTTTTTTCATTCTGTTGAGTTTACAAGGTTTTAGAGATAGTGACTGTGGTAGTAGAGGTAACTACAGCATTTGCACAGCAATTTTTATATTTCCTGGGCATTCAAGGCCTTTGTGTAATAAAACTAAATTTACAAAGTCTCTCTGTCGTATATTCACATTACGTTTGTGTCTTAGGTGACAGTGTAAGGAGGTGAAAGGGAAATGATTGACTGTTCGATGAGCTTATAAACAGAAAAAGTACTGAAGGAAAACAGCAACAACAAAATTTCTGTGATCTCAAAGTCAAATAAAACATCAGAGAACTTGGTTTCTTCTTGTGACCGAAGGAGGAACAGAGCACCAAGAAGACATATTTTGAAGTTCAAAGGTGGCATTTAATCAGGCTTGTGGCTCCCAGAAACATCACTGCTCCCTCCAGCAATAGATTTAGTGCACTTGATGTATCCTTCTACAAGGATTCTGTAGACACTCAGGGCGAGGGTTTCACAGTGCAAGGGCTGTGTTAATGCCAGTGTGATTTCTCTTCATATGAGAAGGCAAATGGCAAGATCGGCTCTGATCAAGATCAAACTGGCAAGATTTATTCCACTCTGAGGAGATCCTACCTGAAGTATTGTGGACAGCTCTGGAGTTGCTAGCTGAAAGAACATCTGTAGAGTGAGCCCAAAGGAGAACCAGGAAGGTGATCAGAGCAGTGGAACACCTCCCACATGATGAAAGAGTTAGGGTTGTTCAGCATGGAGAAGAGCCAAGGCTCCTGGAAGTACCTGCAGCAGCCTTACAATAACAGGACAAGGGGTAATTGCTTGAAACTGATAAAAAGTAGATTTTGATTAAATGCACCTGCTGCAAGGGTGATGAGGCACTACAACAGGCTACCCAAAAAGGTTGTGGATGCCCCATTACTGGAAATCTTGAAGGCTAGGTTGGATGGGCCTTTGAACAATATCGTCTAGTAGAAGATATTCCCACACATAGCAGGGGGACTGGACATAGATGATCTTTAAGGTCCCATCTAGCACAAGCCAGTCTATGATTCTATGAACTACTCCATTTTAAGGATCGTGGACATGGGTCAGAAGGAAGATTCCCTATTACATTGCCAGCTGTACTGAATGCCTTGCCCTGAATGATGAGTCCTTCTACAACTGGTAGTGGGAATGGTAGTAAAGTCCCACATAAACCATAGCAGATCCTTATGTGATCAGGTCATCCAGCAGTGAAAATGCTATCTCTATCCAACACTGTTGTATTTACTTTTCCTAGATGGTTCGTCCACCTGGGGAGGAACCACGCCAGGCACCCATACAGGGTTAGCCTCCGGTAAAGCAGTTCCACAAAGAAAGACCTTGGAGTCCTGGGGGACAGTAAGTCCTCCATGGGACAGCAAGATGGCCTTGTGGCCAAGAGAGCAAGTGGCATCCTGGAGTGCATCAAGAAAAGTGTGCCCAGTAGGTCTAGGGAGGTTCTCCTTCCCCTCTACTCTGCCATGGTGAGACCACGCCTGAAATATTCTGTCCAGTTTTGGGCTCCCCAGCTCAAGAGAGACAGGGATCTGCTGGAGAGAGTCCAACAGAGAACTATGAGGATGTCTGGAGGACCTGAAGATCTCTGTTGTGGAGGTAGACTGAGAGACCTGGGTCTGGTTAGTCTTGCGAAGGCTGAGGAGTGGATTTTATGAATGCCTATAAATATCTGAGGGGTGGATGTCAAGATGAATGGGCCAGGTTTTTTTCAGTGGTGCCCAGTGATAGGACAAGGAGCAGTGGGTACAAACTACAACACAGAAAGTTCCACCTCAACATGAGGAGAAAATATTTTATGGTGAGGGTGCTGGAGCACTGGCCCAGGCTGCCCAGAGAGGTTGTGGTGTCTCCTTCCTCAGAGATTTTCAAAACCCCCCTGAATGCATTCCTGTGCAGACTGCTCTCGGTGCTCCTGCTCTGTCAGGGGAGTGAGACTTGATGATCTCTGGAGGTCCCTCACAACCCCTAACATTCTGTGATTCCAAAGTTTTATGCTACAGAAATATCCGCTCCATTGTAAAGTTTAGTGTTGCAGATGGGCAGAAGCTTACCTGGTAAAACATTTTCTCTGCTGGCTCACTGTTCAAGAAACATCATGAGTAAATAGGATCTTTGTCACAAGACCTCAGTGTTTGTAACCCTTCCTAGGAGCCCAGAGGCAGATTAAGTGTGTTGTCAAACCACTGGCTAAGGTTAAGCAAACACACTTTTGCTTAGTTACAGATAAACTTCTAGGTGTCTGCTAGGTTGGAAAATCAATCAAAGTGCCTTTCTGCTACTGGCTCTTCTCTATAAGGAAAGCTAGGGCTGTTCAGCCTGAAACAGAGAAGGCTTCAGGCAGACCTTATAGTGGCCTCCCAGTACCTGAAATGGTCCCACAAGGAACCTAAGCACGAACCTTTTCAGAAGGGCTTGTAGTAACAGGATGTTAGGGAATAGATTGAAGTTCAAGGAGGACAGATTTAGACTGGAGTTTAGGAAGAAATTCTTTACAGTGAGGGTGGTGAGATTCTAGAACAGGTTGTCCAGGGAGGCTGTGCTCTGTTCCTGGATGTGTTCAAGGCCATGTTGGATGGGACCTTGAGCAACTTGGTCTGGTAGGTGGTGTCCCTGCCCATGGCAGCAGGGATGAAAGGAGATATCTCTAAGATCCCTTTCAACTGAAACCATTCTATGATTCTATGATATCCTAGACAAAACTAAATTGAAACTGCCCTCAGGGCACAGGGTGCAAGCAATAAGAGGCTTTCTCACATGCTCACAGACACTGCCTGAAGTTTTGCTAATGGGAAAACAACATGCATGTCCAAAACAGCTGGAAGAAAACATTTCACATCCAGTTACTAAATCACTCAATGTTTGCAGCACGGTTGAAATATGAGACAGGTACATGGTCTGGATGCAGCACAGAATTCTCTAGGGGAAACGGGGCTTGGACTTTGTTTTAACCTTTCCTCAAATACAAATAAAGTTTACTGATAGGTCATGTCAGAGGTCCAGTGTAACACTCCAACTTGTCTAACTGTTGTCAGAGAGACTATACATTGTATTGTTGCAATTATCAAGGCTCCAGGAAGAGTAACACTGTAGTAAATACAAATCTCTAGAGTTTTGTTGCAGGCTTATAATGACTTAGTGAATGCCAGTGTCATCCCTGCAGATCTGGCTGGACTGGAACATTTTAACATCTACAGAAATTTAACTTCAGCTTTCCCAGAAGATGTTGTTGTTGTAGATGCTAGCCCTGCCAGGGTCTCCCAGGAATTTAAGGTAGCGGTGATGTGAATCGATCGAGAAAGTCATCTTCCCTTCTTGTTAACATTGCATGTGAAAGACACCTGTACCTAGCCAAAAGAGCGTGCAGCAGTAACGTGCTATGAACAGGAATCCCAGGGTAGGGGTTGGAACGGACCTCTGGAGATCATCTACTCCAAACTCCTTGCTAAAGCAGGACCAACCAGAGCAAACTGCCCAGGATCACAATGTCCAAGCAGGCTTGAAACCTCTTCATAGAAGGAAACTCCACAACCAGATGGAAGAAGATCTGTGCCTCAGATGGAAAAACAACCGAAGACCACTTGGAAATGCAACCACAGGGACCCAAAAGAAGGCATAGGTCTCAGTGACAGACACAACCCTCATTTTTTTCCCTTTCCATAACTAAGAGAGCTGTTTCTGTTGTACAGAAAACTGTTGCACAGTGGCAGCTCAAAACGATTCTGTGATTAAGATCATGTATGGTGACTCAAAAAAAAAACCCAACCAAAAAACCAAACAAACCCAAACAAGAGACCAAACAAACTAAAACATCAAAACTGATTAAAATCTACAGGGAAAGGGGAATATCTCCAGGTCTCTCTCTTTTTTAGAGTTGGGCAAAATGGCCTAGAACATTGAAACTTTTCAAAAGGTAATTTCTCGGTTTAGACTTTGCAACTTTCTTTTGCTGTTATGAGATCTGATGATTGCCAGGATTTGTTTGAAATGTGAGGTTGTTGGGTGTCAACCTTTCCTGTTTAGGTACTCTTAAAAACCCAAAACATGGATGGAAACTATTCAGGACACTATTTTCTAGCTGTCTAGCACTCTAAGAGCTGGATCTTCTCTATCTGCTTCTATGCATAATTCCTATTCTCTTGAAAAATGTGATTAATACAGCATAAATATTCTTAAAGTTTTGATATTTGTGTTATTACAGTAAAACACACGATCGTGTAGAAACTGACATGGAAGAAAAAACTCCAAAAGCCAACAGGTATCTTTTACTAGCACCAAAACCATGCCTGAGCTGTGAACAAAGCCATCCAGTAATTGGAGGGGGCCTGCAAGAAAGCTGGGGAGGGACTAGATGGGGTTGTAGTAATAAGATGAGAGCCAATGGCTTTGAGCTGGAAGAGAGGAGATTTAGACTGGAGATTATGAAGAAATTCTTTACAGTGAGGGTGGTGAAACACTGAAACAGGCTGCCCAGGGAGGCTGTGGATGTCACCTCCCTGGAGGTGTTCAAGGCCAGGTGGACAAGGCCTTGAGCAACCTGGCCTAGTGGGAGGTGTCCCTGCCCATGAGAGCTGAGCTTTAAAGCCCCTTCCAACCCAACCCATTCCACAAAGAGACTGGCTAAATCAATGAGTTGTGCTGTTTCCTCTAAATTGCTCTGTTATGTTACCTAGAGGAAGCAGAAGTTTTAAATAGATCCTTGGACGCTAATTACAGGGAGTTCAGTAAGAATTTTTGCCTTGATAATGTTCTCAGTAATTATCCTTTATGACATTATAAATCTGCTTTCTTCCCCAGCTTTTACATCTGCATGCTCCGGTGTAAAACTCTGGAGTTTATTTGAAATGAGCAGCAGCTTTATTAATGGCACTCAACGTTTTCCGTAACAGGCGTATAATGTAAATCCTTTAAAGTGCTTAATGTGACACAACTTCGTGTTTAGATGCATGTGGTGATAAATTAGGAAATAATAAAGCATGCAGAAGAAGAGAAAAGCTGTGAAAGTTTCAGGGCAGTGCACAGGCAGACTTGGCCACGAGCAATGCATCATAATGGGACAGAGAATAACCTTTCTGTCTCTGCCCTCTCTTTTTTTTACCTGAACTTTCAGGATTTTGTTAGATTTTGGGTTTTTTCTACCAGAAGTTATTTGGTTTATAGAATCATAGAATGGTAAGGTTGGAAGGGACCTCAAGGATCATCTAGTTCCAACCCCCTGCCATAGCCAGGGACACCTCCCACTAGTACAGGTTACTCAAGGCCTCATCCAGTCTGGCCTTGAACACCTCCAGGGAGGGAGCATCCACAACCTCTTTGGGCAACCTGTCCCAGTGCCTCACCACCCTCACTGTAAAGAACTTCCTCCTAACATCTAGTCTAAATCTCCCCTCTTCCAGTTTAAACCCATTGCCCCTTGTCCTGTCGTTGCAGGACCTTGTAAATAATCCTTCCCCAGCCTTCCTGTAGGCCCCCTTCAGATACTGGAAGGTTCGTGTACAGATGCAGCAGGAAGAAGAGGACCTACAGGCTATGTTGCACGGAGCAACATTCAATCGGTGTCACTAAGAACAAGCCAAACATCCAACCTCTTAGCACTTCTCACAGTTTTTCTGAGGGGTGAAAGTCAAAGAAAGAAATGAGGCTAGTGTTTTGGGAAGTGAGCTTGCAAATGATATTTCAGTTTGGTTTGTCTGTTGGGATATTATGGTGGCCCTCTTGGTACACGTCCAGTGGAGGATGCAAAAATTAGCTGGATGACCTCTGCTGTGAGGCCAGGCTGAGATGGTTGAGATTGTTCAGCCTAGAGAACAGGAGGCTCAAGGGAGTCCTTCTGGGGGCCTTTCAGTGTTTAAAGAGGCCAATCAGAAAGCTGGGGACAGACTTTTGAGCAGTCTGCTGTGACAAGACAAGAGGTGATGGCTTGAACTAAAAGAGAGAGATTCAGACTGGAGAGAAAAAAGAAATGTTTTATGCTCTGGATGGCAAAACCCTGGCCCGGGTTACCCAGAGAGGTAGGAGATTCCAACCCTGGATCCACTGCAGATCAGGTTATCTGGGGCTCTGAGCAACCTGCTCTAGTTGCAGATGTCCCTGCTCAGTGGAGAGGATTGGGCTAGATGACATCTTTAATGGCCCTTCCAACCTGCAGCAGTCTGTGGTTCTATGATTTGGACAGTACTTGGAGGTTTACCTTATGGAACAATAATTTCTTTAAAACATTCCATTGGCTCTTTCTGCTCTGCCTCCAATCAGGGTGTGGTTTGGGTTACATCCATCCTGTGTGGCAGAGGCAATGCCCTTTGCACCAATGGCCTCCTGCTACCTGTTGGGCTGGAGTCTGCTAACTCTTGCCAACCAGGACAGAAAATGCTTCTAGGGAATGTTGGGCCAACTGAATGCTTTAATTTCCCCCATGGTCCAGATGTGCCTGCAGGTTAAATAATGCTTTCAGCATCTGCTTGTATGATAAACATGCAGGAAGTCCTTCAAAGACAGTGCTTTCTGCTATGGGACATGAGAACTGATGGTGCTGTGGGTACATCTAAGGGTTTGGGACATGCAGTGGCTTAGCTGGAGCCGCACCTTTTGGTCATACAAGACAAACAAACTTGTTGAAAGGCATGAAGAAAATCCTGAAGTTCTATCTAGCCAATTTTTCTGCTACACTTAAATAGCCATAGATATTTGTCTTGTTAAGAGAATGGGTGAAAGAGTGAACAGTGATGTAACATGGGGGTACTGTCACAACTATGATACAGTTGTATGATTTCTGCAAGGATCAAATTCATATCTTTGTAACATGACTACATCCTAACCTTCAGGCATTGGTAATTAGCATTCATTCTATTATACACATTGAAAAAGGAAATGGCCTCGAGTTGTACTATAGAAGGTTTAGAGGTTGGACATTAGGAGAAATTTCTTCATAGAAAGGCTTGCCAAGCTCATGAAAGGCTGCTCAGGGCAGTAGAGGATTCCCTACCCCTGGAAGGGTTGAAAAGCCATGTAGATGCAGTACTGAGGGATATGGGTTAGTGGTGGACTTGGCAGTTCTGGGTTAGTGATTGGACTTGATGAAAGGTCTCTTCGAATCAAAATGATTCTATTCTTCATCAGCCTAAAATTCTATATAATCTCAGAGTCTGAGAAACAAAAGGGTGCTCAAAAGGATCACAGTATCACAGTATCACCAAGATTGGAAGACACCTCAAAGATCATCAAGTCCAACCCATTACCACAGACCTCAAGACTAGACCATGGCACCAAGTCGCCACCTTGGCTTTTACAAGTTTTTGATAATTGGTTGAGTGTGATAGTGAGGTCCCAGAATATGTAGAAGGTTTTTAGTATAGTAAAAAATCAAATTAGTGTAGTTAAAAGCTCAGGTGGAATTCTTTTGGTGGCTGGGAGCTCACTCAGAAAACTTTAAAAATTAAATTAAAGCAAAGCAACTTGATATCCAAAGATATGTTGCTGTCTAGGTTTAGTTGTCAGCAAAACCTAAATATGCTTTTGTGAAACCTAAAATCTACTTCCAGTGCTAAGAGAAATCCATGAGTTGTATCATTTGTCACCTTCTTCCTGGCCTATAAGCTTTATGGACTGATTTTTATATAGTAGGAGAGATACACAGGGTATGTGGGGGGAAATCAGTAACTTTAAAGATATGAAATAGAAATGATCAATGTATTCTAGAAATATAAAATAGTAATACTGGAAGTGACAGTTATGGAATCTGTGGGAAGTTCTGAATGATAGTATATGCCAATGGTTAAATATATTATGACAACCCCTCTTTAAAAATCAAACTGCAGCTCTAAATCATCTTCTGATAGCTCTTATTAGCTAGAATTAGGCTGCGTTCTGAACAGCCAGTGCCTAGGACATGGGTATAGATATACAGGGGGATCCTAGGAAATAAATGGTTAGCATCAGTCACACATTGACAGAAGTGACTTCTAACTGTTGCAAACATCTGGCAGATGTTTGCACCTTCCCCTGTTTCCTATAGGTCAATACAGACCCAAAGCCTATATTTATGTCTGCGCATTGTCCTCAAACTCACTGGCTGAAATTTAAAAACTTGCCTTAAGGATGTGGATGCCCAGCTCTCATTAATTTTAATTCAATTAATTAATTTGGTTGCTCATTTTCCATTAATTTACATTAATTTTAATGGGAATTGGGCATCCAAATCCCATAGGCAGGTTTAAAAATATCATCCAGAATATAATGAATATCCAAGGGAAGGGAATTCCAGAGCAAGCTGGAACTTCTCAGCTGTCAAAGTTCTCCTGTTAAAAGGCCTTTTTGTTGCTTCGCATTGTCAGGAGTAACAACTAATGATCCCTCAGAAAAAGGGGGAAAAAAGCTTCTGATAGTTCTTCAGAAGACAACCAACAGCTAGAATGATGTGTTAAGAAAGCAGTGTAAGCCTAGTTGTGACTGCTCAGCGCTAAGTTGCAGAAGTGTATTGCACCTGAACGTCAACCAGTGAAGGTCAAATGGCTCAAGTATGAACAATGAAACACAGAGTTCATAGGTATGGTGGTGGAATTCCTTGCTAGTGCCAGAGAAAGGTTTTGTGGCCCCATGATGTTACAAGACCCACATCAGGTGGCAAAACCTGAGTACTTTGGACCATCCCTGTGAAAAAACCAGGGTGAACCTGGTAACAGCAGGGCACCCAGTGTGTGTCTTTGTGCTCACAGCTTCTATGAGTGGTGTGAGGTTGCCAGAACCTTGGGCAGCAGCGTCCAAGTGAGGTTAGATGCAACATGGTGCTCCATCAGGTGTCTCTTTAAAGTGTTTAGTCAAGTTCTTCTGGTGGTCCGTCATCTGATCTTTCAAGGGTTTGGTTGGGTTGGTGGTTTTCTCTCATAGTCTGTGCTGAGCAGCCCTCAGTTTCTGTTTGCAATAATTTTCCTTCCTAGCCATTAAATCACAGAATACACAAAGGACAGAGCCAGACCCTTTCTGCAGCCCAGCCCTTGGTAGAAACCCTGCCCATCAGCTTCTCCCTCCTAGAAGCAGCCCCTGGCTGTGCAAACCTGCCCTGGATTTCAGAAAGTGCCCCACTGAGAAGAGACTGAGCTGAGAAGTGACAGCACTGAACAGAGCTGGTTCTGGTCTAGCTCACACCAGGACAGGTTTCCAAAGCCCTTGATGTGTTTTGCCCACATCCATTGTCAAGATGAGTCTCAGAGGAATGCAGTGGTTACCACTGACTTCAATGGAAGCAGAGTTGCTCAGTGCCAAGAGCTTCTGAACAATCAGTCTCAAGGAGTACGGAGAGTAAAGAAAAGAAGTAATATTCATGATTCCACTGATCAGTTTCTATCTAAATGTCCTCTGCTTTTAAATTTAAATGAAGATAGATTTGTTGTTAAGGATGGCTTAGACATCTATTAATTATACATGCACATAATATTTAATTATCTTGAGTAAGTATGGCAATCTTCTTGAATTAGAGATGGATTATTCTATTCCTATCCCAGAAATTGGACTTTATGATGTTTGTCAGTTCATAATTAGTTTTGAATTACTAGCTATGGCCTGGGTATTCAGAAGGTTTTAAATGCTTTGAAAACCTACAAGTTCAGGAGCCTCCTGGGGTACAGGTGGCCTCCTCCTAGATGCCCATGTGAAGTCTGAGCCTATGAAGATCATTGGTAACTTCTTCTAAGCTTCTGATTGCCTCAGCTTGGGGTATTTCGGGCTGCAACTCTGAGCATTCCTTTTCTGCATTCTCACAGAATAAAATTAGGAATGTTCAAATGTAATTGGCTCAAAGCAAGTGTGTCTGTTATAAATATGGACCACATTCAGCAGACTTCATCTGAGCAGATCTTACCTCCTTTTATTTTAACATGGAATGCGATACAAATGGCCATTATCTCACTTTGAGAAAGACCCTGAGGGTCTGCAGTGTGACCAGAGAAAGGCAATGAAGCCAGTGAAGGGTCTGGAGAATAGGTTTGGTGAGGAGCAGATGGAGCAGCTGGTGCAAATGAATGGGGCATTTTTAAAAGACTTCCCTCTGTTTGAAAATGGGAGAAGGGGAAGGGAGAAGTGGCATCCTCTGAGAATTTGGTGTTACCTGGATGCAGGTAAACTTCTGGGAAGCAATCAGGGGGATGGGTAATTTCCTCTCTTAAGGTAGCAGGTACTAACTACAGAAATGCTGTGCATCACTTCCATGCTAAGGAAAACTCTCTACAGAGAGCAGGTTTGCCATGTGGCTCAGTGTAACTGGTTAGCTGATCATGGATCATCTCAGCAGTCAGAGGAAAGAGTCCCTCCTCCTCTCAAGCTCTTACTGTTCCAGATGCCTGCCAGTGTTTGCCTCTGCCATGAAGAGGTCTGGCTGCACAGGAATCGGCAGTTTGCAGTCAAGGTGTGAGTGGAAAAATGTGTGTGTCTCAAGGGGAGGGGGGGAGGGGGTTGGAAAGGAGAAAGCAGATTTAAGCTATTTTCTGAGAAAGCTTTGGAGTTCAGGCTTTTCGCCGGGTGCCTTTGACAGGAGTCACGACTCACTGAATGGATAAAAGGGGAGAGAAGCAAAAAGTGAGAGCAAGGCAATTTAAGGCACTACCCAGTGTATCTCAGTGCTAGATAGCACTCAAAGGATATGTTTAATTCGAGCGGTGGCTCTATGGAGAGTATTCACCTTCCTACCCTCCCTGCCCCCACACCGAGCCACACCGGCCTCCGCCTGCTTTTCACAAATGCTTTACCAACTCTACTGCATCACATTTAATCTTCTCTTCGAAGGAGATTTTGTCTGATTGGAATCATGCTAATCCATCTGCTCTGTCCTCCAGCAAAGGAAGTAAATAGAGATTGTCCATGGGTTTAATATCAAAAAGGTAGGGATGTGGGGGGGATGGCAAGGCATCAGCAGAAGCCAGCATGGCTGGCGCCAGAATGGATGAATATGATGTAGTTAGCAGGCCAAAATGAGTCTGAAGTAACCTGTGGTCATGTGGGTCAAATATTCTGCCAGTGTAAATGTCACAGGTGTGCTTCAGTAAATCCAGCAGAAAAGTCAGAAATGCTTTCTTGTATCAGTTAATTAGAGCTGGTACCTCAGGGTCCTATCCATGTGCAGCAGTGACCTGTGTTTTACAGTCTCTTCTTTTCTTTTCTGATCTCTCACCCAACTGTTGTAATGTCTCCCGAAACACTTGCTGACTTTATCTAGTGCATTTGGCAGCTGTGCCTTGGGTACAACTTTAAAATTAATTTTTATGGGGTTTTTTTGGTAGTTTTTTTAATTATTATTATTGTACTTTTATTACCAACATTTTCCATGTAACTCTTCTGTTAAAC
>VWZE01018021.1:218066-230037 GCA_013396675.1 Eubucco bourcierii | reverse complement strand
TAAAAAAAAAAAAAAAAAAAAAATTAGTGCAAACAACAAAAATCCTTCAGATGCTGAAGTTTGATATTTATTTTTTTTTTCCCCACCTGTGCTGGTTTGAGGCTAATTGGAATATTTTATTGAGAGAAATTGAATCCTTAGCTGTGAGAAGAAAGAAAAAAAACAACAGTAACCTCTATCATTCATTCTTCTGCTAAGAATCACAGCCAGTCAAAATATAGATAAGACACTCACTGCTCAAACACTTCTCAGTTCTCAGTAGTTGTTATTCTGCTCCTTCACTCCGGCAGTCTATGGTTGCTTTCTGCCTTAACTCTAATTCAACCCAACTCTTTGTTTCCTCTAACCTCCTTGTAGTCTTTTTTTGACATCTCACCTCAGATCTCTCCAGGTTTGTCACGTGAGATATGCAGGCATTGATCTGGTTATTGCTGAAGGGAGGAGAAAAGCGGGGAAAGGGAGGGGGAGGAGGTTTGGTTCAGGATCCTCCTGGCAATTTGATTGTTTTGGAGGGAATTTTGTGTTTCTGCATTAATTTTAGCTTGTACATAACTGTATGTTGTGTATATTACACACACTTGTAAATTGTGCTAGGCTGTAAATACAGCTTCATCCCTTAACTTCCAGACGGCTGAGTCTAGCCTGGGTGATTTCATTGTGTGTGGGGGGTAACTCCCAAACCATCAGACCACCACAATGTTGTGCTGACACAGAGGAAGGTGGCACTCTTGAGGTGACACTGGTCTTGTGCTAATAGCATCAGAAGCAGACAGGTTCCCTCGTCTATTTCATGTCCATGATACATCAGTGCACAACACTACACTGTGTGCTATTAGAGTTAGGTAATTAATGAGAGTCACCTGGACAACTCCATCAGCAAATGGCTAGAACATTGCTTAATAACAGCACTCTCTTCACAGCCTTCAGAACCTTTCAAGCCAAGGAACTCTGGTGCCTGATATGGGTCAAGAACTGGCTGGAGGGCTGGGCCCAGAGAGTGGTGGTGAATGGTGCCACATCCAGTTGGCAGCTGTCACCAGTGGTGTCCCCAAGGGAGCAGTGCTGGGCCCAGTCATCTTCAATATCTTTATTGATGATCTGCACCAGGGGATTGAGTCCAGCATCAGTAAGTTTGCAGATGACACCAAGTTAGGAGCAGGTGTCGATCTGCTGGAGGGTAGGAGAGCTCTGCAGAGGGACCTGTACAGGCTGGATGGGTGGGCAGAGGCCAATGGGATGAGATTTAACAAGGTTAAGTGCAGGGTTCTACACTTTGGCCACAACAACCCCAAGAAGGGCTACAGGCTGGGGACAGACAGGCTGGAGAGCAGCCAGGCAGAAAGGGACCTGAGGGTACTGGTAGGTAGTAGCTGAACATGAGCCAGCAGTATGCCCAGATGGGTAGGAGAGCAAATGGCATCCTGGTTTGTATCAGGAACAGTGTGGCCAGCAGGACAAGGGAGGTTATTCTGCCCCTGTACTCAGCACTGGTCAGGCCACACCTTGAGTGCTGTGTCCAATTCTGGGCCCCTCAGTTCAGGAGAGATATTGAGGTACTGGAATGTGTTCAGAGAAGGGCAATGGATATGGTGAGGGGCCTGGAGCACAGTCCCGTGAAGAGAGGCTGAGGGAGCTGGGGGTGTGCAGCCTAGAGAAGAAAAGGCTCAGGGATGACCTCATTGCTNCAGGACAAGGGAGGTTATTCTGCCCCTGTACTCAGCACTGGTCAGGCCACACCTTGAGTGCTGTGTCCAATTCTGGGCCCCTCAGTTCAGGAGAGATATTGAGGTACTGGAATGTGTTCAGAGAAGGGCAATGGATATGGTGAGGGGCCTGGAGCACAGTCCCGTGAANAGAGTGATTGGCATTGGAATGGGCTGCCCAGGGAGGTGGTGGAGTCACTGTCCTTCGAGGTGTTCAAGAAAAGACTGGATGAGGCACTTAGTGCCATGGTCTAGTTGATTGGCTAGGGCTGGGTGATAGGTTGGACTGGATGATCTTGGATGTCTCTTCCAACCTGGTTGAGTCTATGATTCTATTTCATAGCATTTGACAGTATCTATAATATTTGATAGCACTATCTGGATTTTTTACCATTACATCCAGTTGTTTGTGAACTTCTGGTACCTGAGGGGTGCCTATAGGGAAGCCAGGAAGGAACTTTTTACAAGAGCTTGTAGTGATAGAAGGAGAGGGAGTGGATTTAAGCTTGAGGAGTGGAGGCTAGACTGGAGATTAGGAAGAAATTCTTTATAGTGAAGGTGGTGAGACACTGAAACTGGTTGCCCAGAGATGCTGTGGAACTCCCTGGAGGTGATCAAGACCAGGTGGGATGAGGTCTTGAGCAACTTGGTCTAGTGGAAGATGTTCCTGCCCATGACAGAGGTGTTTGAACATGGGTTTACTTTAAACATCTACAAGATGCTAGGTCAAGTATTTGTACTGACATCAATACCTCCTGTGAGATCTCTGTGAAGTCTGACTGGGTGACACGTTTGAACAAATTTAGAGAACAGCACTCAGATCACTCAGCCACCTTTGGCATGGAAGTTTGGATGGTAGTCAGTGCCACCACAGCAGTTCTCCTCACAGGGATGATCTACAGGTCCACCAGTAAGGACTTTTGTTTGTTGAAAGTTATAATTGCAGTTGTTTCCAGTTTGTGAAAGAATCTACAGTACATCTTGATCTTCACAGCTACCCCTTTTCAGTGTTGAAAATGATAGAATTCTTTTGGTTAAAAGAAACCTTCAGATCATCAAGTTCAACCATCAACGCAGCACTGCCAGGTTCACCACTGAACCACATCCTTCAACACCACACCTGCATTGTTTTGAAATCTCTCCAAGGATGCAGACTCTACCGCTGTCCTGGACAGCCTGGGCCATGGCTTGACGATCCTTTTGGGGAAGATATTGTTCCCCATTCCCAACCTAAACGTCCCTTGGTGCAACTTGAGGCCATTTCCTCTTGTCCTATCACTTGTTACTCGGGAGAAGGGAGCAATCCCCACCTGACTCCAGCCTCCTTTCAGGGAATTGTAGAGAGCCAACATGTCTCTCCTCAGCCTCCTCTTGTCTAAGCTAAACAACTCCAGTTCCCTCAGCTGCTCCTCACAAGATTTGTCCTCTAGACCCTTCACCAGCTGCATTGCCCTTGTTTGTGAAAGAGAAGCTAGAAAATTGCTGAATCTTTATGTTTGAGATTACAATATGGATGGCACATTGAAATTGACTCATCCAGATGGCTTCAGACCTCAGTCTGGAATAATTTATCTGATGCATGTTAAGAACCAAGGTAATAGTTTCAAACAGAGATGTGGATAAAAACGGTTTCATGTATTTTGGAGAAGCTACAGTTCCTCCTGACTTTGTGTAATAGATAAGCTCAGACACTTCACTTCAGAAAATGTGGTCCCTGAGAACTTTTTAATGGCCTCCACCACAGAGTCCTTTCTATATGACAAATAGGGCTGCAAGACCTCAGCTAGTTTGCAGAAAAGCCACAGATGAAAAACACTGACAGCCACTGCCCCAAAAAAAAAAAAAGAACAGGATGTATAATTCACTGTGGGTCACCCCTTCTGAATGCTGTAAAGTTATAGCCAAAGCTGTCACCTTCATAGATTGAGTGACCTCCTGTGATAGTAAAGGTTGTGAAATAAAGAAACATATCTTGGAACTTATTAATCTTTAGACAAATGGTCAGAAGGGCTTCTGAATGCTGTTTGCAGGCACCCAAAACCCTGAGACAAAACACTTCTGTGAAAGTTTCTGAGGAAAATAAATCAGCAGTTTGGAAGAAAGGTTTTGCATCTTCTTTCTGGGATGGAGTAACTTTGATCTTTAAATACTTACAAATGAATCCAAACGGAGTATGGGACTCGCTGAAGTTTGCAGAAGTGATTTGCATTTCAAAAGACCCTGCAGTAAACAGCAGTTAAGGTCCCAAAAGTCTTCTAAGAAGATGATTAACTTGAGAAATCCTTTGTTAATAATTACTGCAGATGACTCCTGGGTGAAATTGCACCTGCAGGGAAATGCATATGTCCTCCTGCATTGGGTTGTGTACTCTACAATCAGTTCCATTTTGAAGTCACACTTCCCTGTGTGACAGAACGTTTGAGGTCATAGGAATGTAAGAGAGTCCTATAAAGAATGTTTAAAAGCATTGCAAAAACAGAGTTGGTTTGGTTGGGAGCTCTGAGCAGCCATGATAGCAATATGCTTCTTTGTTTTTATACCCTCAACATACTGGTGGACTGAAGGATCCTATTGACCCAGTAACATGCACAGGTAGCCAAGAAGGCAAATGGCATTCTGGGGTGCATTAAAAGGAGTGTGGTGAGTAGGTCAAGAGAGGTTCTCCTGCCTGGTTCTCTCGCCTCTCCTCTACTACACCCTGGTTAGGCCAGTTACTCAACCCCTTTTCTGGTCAAGTTATTGATATCTGCAAGGATGGAGACTTCACAGCCTCACATGCGGGCAACCTGGGGCACTGTTTGACCACATACATAGTTTGGGGAGGGCTGGGGGACGGTGGAATAATCCTTAGATCCGAGAAACTTCTTGTGCTGCTATTTGTCTGCTCCTACCCTAGAACTCTGGAAATCTGAGGGGAGTCTGATTCCTTTTGCACAGACCTTTCCATCAGGAAGTGGAAATCAGTTGCAAGATCTGCTGCTGAAGCCTTGTTCTCCCAGACACTCCTCAGGTAATCTGGATGGCTTTTTGGAGCTCTGAGCACACAAAGTCCTGCGGCTCCTTTCCTGGAGGAAAGAGGGATCGTCACACATCAGTCAAAGACTGCATTTAAGCTCGGTCCCTTATCCTCACCACTTTTCTGAGCAATGTTGAGGGTATTTTTGTTAACAAAGTGGACCAGAACCACAGCAAAGGTAGACTGAGACTTCCATCTCATTTCATCCTTTGTCAAACTACCTGAGGTATCAACAGAACATATTAACTTCTTTGCTTTAGTTGATGTGAATCATTATGATATCTCTAAAATCACTTTTATCCTATTTATTGGTATTTCAGCTGAGGTGCTGATCCATCTTTCATTTCCCATTGGGGTTGTGAAGGTTTGGGAGTTCCCCCCCCCCCCCCCCACTTTGTAAAATGACCCAGACTAGCACTCAGTCGGCTGGAAGTTAAATGATGAAGCTATATTTACAGCTTTGCACAATGTACAGCAGATATTTACACTATATACAGAATATTTACAGATATATACAAGTAAAAGGTAATACAGCAACACAACTCCCCTCCCAGAAATCAGAGACCCCAGGAGGGGTTCCCAACCACCCTTCCACCTTCTCCCCACCCCTGTACCTTACCCCAAGGTTTGCCTTACGTGCAAGGTAAATTAGGAGGATCGGCCAAGGGGGTTAGAAGAAAAAGTGGTTAGTGAGGATTAATCAGCAGAGGAGCCAGAGCCCAGAAGCTGCTAGATCCCACCAGCAGCTCCTGCTCAAGCAAGCGACAGAGAGCAACTAACTTATCTATTGTTTTGGTTAGTGTTCCCAAACAATTCTCCAGCAAGCCTATGAGTGAAGTAGACATCATGATGTTTTCCTTTCACAGCCTATAGTGTAATATTGTCTATTAAAATATTCCAATTAGCCTCAAACCAGCACAGGGGTAGATAAAGTTCCAGGCTAAACTGTGTCACATGTACCTCACCGCCTGTTGAAAGCACAGGGGGAAAAATAAAAACAAAACAAAACAAAAAAAAAAACCCTCACTTTTCTCACTTTTCATCTTGGTTTTCATTCCATGAAGCCACACTTCTCCATCACTGCAAAAGTGTATTGAAGAAAGAGATATTTATGTATTTATTTATAAATAAATATATTTATATTTATGTATTTATGTGATTACACACCTAAAAAATAATCATTAAAATACTAAATTAACATTTGCAATGCATTAACACTTGCGCTGCAGTTCCTTAAGGCCTTAGAGGGATAAGGAAGGCTGCACATGTGAAGCTGGACAGGCCACCAAAGGAATTTCAAGAGGTCATCTTGTTTATCCATCTTTTCTACATGAGGTAGATTTACACTACTTAGAGTTTGGAGGTTACCCACCAAAGGTAAATTACCACACTACTCAAAATTTGGAAGTAAAACAAAATTATTATTTACAAGAGCAGACTAAATGTAAAAGGTAATAAACATATGCATACATATATATATACACACACACATATACATACATACATATATATATGTGTGTGTGTGTGTGTGTGTGTATATACACACACACATATATAACTAGATAATAGACAAAACCCAGTGACCCCCCTCCCAAGACAAGAACCCAGGGGCTGTTACCAGATAACAAAATATTATCTACTCCCCACTCACAGTCAGTGTTCTTAAAATAATCTATTGGTGCAAAGCAAGCAAGGCCAGAGGGAGAGGCAGTGGGAATAACAAGCAAGCAAGAGAGCAAGAACACTCTGAACCTCAGATTATATAGGAAAATCATAAACCAGTGAAGAGATAAATATATCTCTTATGTTCTGTTCAGCCCCTTGTCCTAGTGTAGGACATGGTCTACTCAAGGAGCTTGGCAAGTCATGTGCAGGATTTGGACAAATTGGAGAATTGGTTGGAGGGGAACCTCATGAAACACTGTAACAGGTTGCCCAGGGAGTTTGTGGAAGCTCCCTCCCTGGAAATGTTCAAGGCCAGGTTGGATGAAGCCTTGAGCAAGCTGTACTAGTGGGAGGTGTCCCTGCCTATGGCAGGGGGTTGGAACTAGATGATCTTTGGGGTCCCTTCCAACCTAAGCCATTCTACACATCTATGATTCTAACTTAGAGATCTCTTCCAACAAAAATGATTTTGTGATTCTTGTACCCGTGCTGAACCAGATACTGCTTTCTCCCCTCTCCTTGCACTAAAGTCCTTTTTTTTCCCCTAAACTCTGAAATTCTTCTCATTTCCTTGTTGAGTGAGGGTTAGATGAGGAGGACTTGCTTAGCCTCCTGTGGCCACCATGATTTGTAGTGAAGAAGTAAATACCGCAGAATTTATCTTCTAGTGATGCAGGTTTTATCAGCAGCAGTGCTTCATCAAAGCAGACCTCTGTCAAAAGGGCTCTCGGACTCTTCAGTGCTATATTTTTTCCCTCTTAAACTTGTCACAACCCTTCATTTTCTTCTTATAAGGAAAAGAATTTCTATGAAAAGGTAGAATTTATTTTACACAGGGAAGTTCTATCCTGGAGAAACCATCCAGAAATCTAAGCAGAAATCAAAGTAGAACTCTTTTTTGGTGATAGTAAAAAAACAAACAAACAAAAAAAAAAAACCCACCACCAAACAAACCAGAAAAAAAAAAAAAACCCAACAAAACAAAACAATACGAAAAGAATTTATATTTTCCATTCTGTTTAAATGACATAGTTAACAGTGGCTATACTCACTGCTCAGCCCCACTGCTGTAATGGACAATTAATAGTCCTAAAAGAGAAAATACTCATAACCTCCCTTGCCTACCACAAATTGTCTCCCTGTTACAAAGCTAAAATCCTCAACTCCTGCCTTAGCCATATTGTCTGTTGACTACTGAAGGAAATTTTCCACTTGCTGAGGGTTTTAAAGCTTAGTTTTTTCTATAGGCTTTCCTCAAAAATCCATTCTTGTGCCAAGCTGGAAAATTTGCTTACTGCTTCAAGATAAGCAAATGTGTGTTAAGTGCGAAGATCTAAATCATAGATTCACAAAGTTCTTTTGGTTGGAAAAGACCTCTCAGATCATCTAGTCCAAGCATCAACCCAACACCACTGTGGTCTTCTTAAAACTGCTGAAGTTATGGTCTGCCTTGACTTCAGGAAGGCTTTCACCCTGTCTTCTCTAAGGTTCTCATAGAGAAGTTGTCGAAGTGTATGGACAGAGTGAGGTGAACTGAAACCTGTCTGGATGGTGATGCCCACAGGGTGATTTATCAGCCCTAAGAAATCCACTTGGAGGCCAGTAGCTATTTACTACCCCAGGGGGCAATATTGGGCTCAATGCTGTTCAACACAGTTAATGACTGGCTACAAGGATGGTGAGACTCTGGAGCAGGTTGTCCAGGGAAGTTGTGTTTGGATGAGGCCTTGAGTAGCTTGGGCTAGTGGGAGGTGCCCCTGCCCACGGCAGGAAGGTTGAGGTAGGTGATCTCCATGGTCCCTTCTAACTTGAGCCATTCTAGGATTCTATGATTTTATGATTCTGTGGACTGCAATAAGGAGGGAAAAGAATATGTAGAGTATTCTCCAGATGCCACTGTCAGTGCTTTTTATACTTTGAAGTGCAAATGCCATCCTCTGTGGGAGAACAATGTCTTCATGGTGCTGAAGCATGTCTTTGAGGCTGTGTTAGAATCCATGGATGTTAATTGGTTGTGAACAAAACACTTGACATTTCCAAAAAGGGGTCTGATGGATAAAAATTAACAATTGCTTATTTCATGTGTTTTTATGTAAGAATAAGAGATAGTTTCAGGGGTTTTCTCTATGAAATGTTTCTATAATTCTGCAAGAAATCTTCAGCAGTGAAGAATTCACAAGTGGGGATAAGAGAGTTGCAATTCTAATTGAAGGTGACGCTATAGATACTTCCCTGTAAGATATAGATTGGGGGGGTAGGGGGGGTGGGAGGGGAAGAGAGTATTCTTTAAAATTAGTCTTCACATTGAGCGTATCACATTTAATACAGTGCTATGAAGAAATACTTTCTTCAGATTTTTTCACAGCCATTGGAGTTGTGTTAGGGAAATTTGCTAATGCAAAGCTGTTTGTGTTTACATTTTAAAAGACAAACAGCTCTAAACCAAACAAAATTCGTGTTGATTTCAGTTTGAGAACAAGCTGATGGCTTGCCTTTTTAAATAATCCAATGTATCGTCTGTTCCAATACAGATCCCCTGGGGGGAACTCATTTATTTGTTTAATGATATGAGGAACTGAAGCTCTGAAGCCTGGTGCATCTTTGCGTACATGCCCTGGCTCATTTCTTGCCTTGCAAGGCTTAGCTCCAACTCTTCCATTAACCACCAGCACAACAGATAAAATCATTTCCATTGTCTAGGATATTTTTTTCTGTCAGTGATCTGCATCACAGCTGCTACATGAAAAATGAATGCTACCCCTCATTGATACTCTTTACAATTTAATTAATTTCTCAGCAGTACATTAATTAGGCAACAAAAGTAGCCTAAAACTGTGATACTTAGAAATGAGATCAGAAACCGATACCAACTTTCCTAACATGACAAAACAAAGTTATGTGTGAAGATATTGCTTGTGTGTTATGAAGAACATCTCTTGTCTAGCAGGACCAAAGAAAGTAGCTCAGCAAATAACCAGTACTTGCAAAGCTGGCTTGCAAGGAACAGTGGTTTCTGTCTTGGAGTCATAGAATTATTTCAGCTTGAAAAGGCATCTAAGATCACTGAGTCCAACTGCCAGCCTAAGACCTCAGTGGCCATTGAGCCACACCTCTAAACACTAGATTAGACATTCTGCATTGGTGAATCTGCAGACTGGTACTGCATGAGGGTAGTGAGACACTGCAGTGAGGGTGTTGAGACACTGGAACAGGTTGCCCAGGGAGGTTGTGGATGCTCCCTCCCTTGAGATGTTCCAGGCCAGGTTGGACAAGGCCTTGAGGGACCTGTACTAGTGGAAGGTGTCCCTGCCTATGGCAGGGGATTGGAACTAGATGATCTTTGAGGTCGCTTCCAACCTTACCATTCTACAATACACTGATTCTGACAAGGTCCCTTCCAATTGGAACTATTCTATGAATCTGTGACTCAATGAATAAAGGAGATGGGAGTTGGTGTTTTCTCCCAGGTACAAGCAACAAGAGGAATCAGGTTTAAGTTGCATCAGGGGAAGTTTAGGTTGGACATGAAGAAATAGTTCTTCCGTAAAAAAGGCTACAAAGTCCTAGAATAGGCTGCCCAGGGCGCTGCTGGAGTCCCCCTTCCTGGAGGGATTTCAAAGCTGTGTAGATGTGCTGCTGAAGGACATGGCTTAGTGGTCACCAGGCAGCACTAAGTTAGTGACTGAGTTCAGTAATATTGGAGGTCTTTGCAACCTCCATGATTCCATGGGTATATGACATTATATAGGTTATTAGGTTTTGGTATGATTATGCTAGAAGTCTTCACTGAAGAATCTCACAGCACAAAGCAAAAGGGCTTTGTGTTTGAGACTGCAACACATTTTTTTAGTGTTGTTTGCATGGTGGGGTGACTGTAAAGTAACAGAGGAAGATTTAAGAGTTATTGCATTCCTTTAAATGGGATACAAATACACATGAAGTGCTTAGACAATTGCTTCTTGAGTTCTAAGGGAAACAAGGAACATTAACCTCAACTCAGGGATTCTTCTCATCGAAAGACTCTTGCACACTTCTAGTGCATCCTGTTAAGACAGTAAACACCACAGAATTGGCTGAAGACATACCTGTTGTGGAGCTGTCATAGCAGAGCTGCAGAATAACTTCGGTGAGGAAGGACTGGTGACAGAGCTTGCAGGACCTGGAGAGCAAAGCCAGTGAAACAGAAAAACACAATAATCACAGCTGTAGGATGAAACTGGAATAATTAGGAAATCACTCTGGTGTGGAATGATTTCCTAATTACTCCCGCTGGTTTTGTTGGATTCCCTGGAGTGCTGGATGTCTGGAGAGCAAAACAAGCTAAAACATAAACCAGCAGTATTCCTTCTGTTGGTGGGTGTACAGTTACTACATGAGCTATGGCCACCTATTTTCAGCTGGTCAGAAACTACTTCGGTCCTATATTTCTCTTTAAAAGACACATACAAGGATATGCAAAAGCGACATAGTCTAATTTTGATTTCTGAGAACTAGCAGAATAATCAAAAGTAGCAGATTTAGCAGAATTAGTGACATATCACACTGGATAACAGAAAGGGTGGTTGAAATGGACCTCTTAGTATTATCCAGTCCAACCTCCCTGATAAAGCAGAGGCACCCACAGCAGCTTGCCCAGGATCACAATGTCCAGGTAGGTTTGGAATGTCTCCAGAGAAGGAAACTCCACATCTTTTGTATGTCTTTTGGCCCTGCTCCAGGGCTGCAGCACCCTTACACCAAAGAATTTTCTTCCTTCTGTTCACATGGAACCTCTTGGGTCCCTGCTTGTGCCCACTGTCTCTTGGCCTGCTGGTGGACACAACTGCAAAGAGACTGGCCCTATCCTCTTGCCTTCTGCCCTTTAGCTCTTGATCAACATTGAGAAGATTTTTAATATACTAATAACACCTCAGTACTTCAACCAGGACCTTGTTTGGTGAAGTGCTGCACTTCCCAAAAAATTAACAGAGAAGGCAGTCCCTGGGCTCAAAATCTTCTGCTCTATCAAAAGCACAGGTTGTCATGAGGGCGAATCTGTGTGGAAGAATCAGAGTCCTCTTATTCTCTTAGGATCCTTTGAGAATATCAACAAATAATAGGTGAAATTAGTCCAAGTAATTTATTTGGATTTTCAAAAGCCTTTTGTCAAGTTCTCTAGAGAACATTAAACTCAGCAGTCTTGCAAGAAGAGGTAAAACAGTAGAAACAAATGATTTACTTTAATCACTGAAAAAAAAAGAAACCCCCATAACACTTGGGAGCTGCAAGATTTCCATACTCAGGCAGAAATGTATAGACTTAATTTTTTTTACTAGAGGAGGAGTAGCAATGTAGCAAAGTTTGCCAATTATTTGGGTAAGTTTAGATGAAAGGGGGACACATTAAAGCAAATCAAAGGGATCCAACAAAGCCAGGTGAACAGGAGGGATACTGCCTCACAGGCAGGTACCAGGGCTGGAATAAAGAGCTGGAGCTCTTCAGACACATTCTTTATCAGTCTTCTGCAAACACCACACAAAAATAGCCATGATCTGGAGGAAGCAAGGTTAGGGCCATTTCTTTTTTTTTTTTTTTTTTTTTTTTTTTT
>VWZE01018021.1:190764-218017 GCA_013396675.1 Eubucco bourcierii | reverse complement strand
TTTTTTTTCTTCTTCAAGATGAATATGGAGGTCAAAAATAAAGAAAAATCCATGGAGGTAAAAAACATAACAGACTTAGAATTATCACCCACATTGAGCTACCTCACAGACCTAACCACATCTCAGACTTCTGCTTTACACAATGGTTTGACTTAGGGGTCAGAAGTCTTCCAGAAGGAGAAGTGCATATGGAAAATTGAGGTCTGCCTCTGGGAAACAGGCACGGCTTGTTCTCAGTATTGAGTCATCTTGACATTGATAAGCATCTTTTTATCCTGCCCAGGAAGGGTTGTGTCTAAATTTCCTTTGGGGAGGGCAAAGCACTGTGGGTTTCACTCTGGTGGAAAGCTGCTGTGAGTGCAGATGTATTTTTGGACTTGGACTTGCTCGTTACTCCATTGAACTCGGGTGTCATGCAACAGGCTGCATGTTCATCCATGGTCCATACTGCTGTCGTGGTTTTTAAAGAGCCTACAGAACGAGACTCTTTCACATGAATTGGAGAGACATGGAGAGTTGTATTTGGAAGGAAAGATACAGGGAAAAGAATTAACAGAGCAGATACAAGATTCCCCTTGAATTTTCGCCCAACCCAAAAGTAACCTACAATCCCCAGTGCTCTGATCCTACCTGCCCAGGCCGCCTGCTGTCCATAGGCCCAAAGCAAGCCTCTGGAGGCCCCAAACAGGTCCACTCCTTACATGTTTACCCCAATAAGTATCTCCCACCAGACACAGCAGGCAGGAGAGAGAGGAAAGGAGGACAAGTCAGCCTTGCCATTAGCTTAGAAAAAGATAGAGTTATGAGGTTGAACAATTTTACACTTTCCTGTGTCTACCCCTGGACTCGTCCAGTTCCTAGAGGACTTTTAACCCTATAGTTCCCAACCTAAGGCAACCATAAAGGATAGTTGCAGCTGTTGCCTGTCTTTGTGCTGAAGATTCTCAATGACTAACTTGTCTTATCTTCAGTATCCTTGGATTTATCTCCGGGATGCCTTTGTTGATGATCACATCCTCTCAATGTTAGTGGAACTGCTATACAAAAAGGGGCCTTTCTGCAGTGAGGGGTCAGGGATTTTTCTGCACAGACCATTCATGAGTGCAATTTGAGCTCACAGAAGCATGGAGTTGATGGCTGTGGTAGAGGGAGCACAAAAATTATCACACCACTGAATTGGTGCTACTCTCTGTTGAATAAAAGACCTGGGCTGTTGAGCCTGGAGAATAGCAGCCAGCAACGGGATCTGATCAATGCTCAGCAGGAGCTAAAGGGTGGGGGGCAAGATAATGGGGTCAGATTCTTCTCAGCAATGCCCAGGGACAGAACAACAGGCACTGGGAATAAATTGGAGCCCAGAAGGTTCCATAGACTCATAGAATTTTTTCAGATGGAAAAGACCTCTAAGATCATCAAGTTCAACCATCCATTTGATCAGAAGGAGAAACTTCTTTGCTGTGAGGGTGTTGGAGCTCTGGAGCAGGCTGCCAAGAGAGGTTGTGGATTCTCCTTCTCTGGAGTGATTCCAAACCTACCTGGACATTGTGATGCTGGTCAAGCTGCAGTGGGTGCCCCTGCTTTAGAGGGGGTTGGACTGGATGATCCCCAGAGGGCCTTTCCAACCCCCACCATTCTGTCATTCCATGAAAATAACATTGCACTAATTACTCTAAGTTAGCAAACCCAAGACTGATCAACAGTATCAAAATATGCAGTGCATACAGAGCTGGTATTTCACAACAGTCAAATTTCACTCTTCACTGGGGTTTAGATATTTATACTGTTCCATCAAAGCAGGCAGTGTTTGGCAGATGGAGATATTTCGTAGGCTGGATACTCCACAAAATGTTTGCCACTCCTCTGCTGCCATCTGCCCTCGAAAATGTAGATGTGCAGCCAGATTTTCTCCTGCCTTTAGGAAGTTTGAAAGGCATTGAGACACAGATTGAAACCAACAAACAAAACAAAAATTCCTAACAACAGGGTGCTGTGTGCATGCCCATTTATCTTGAAGATATATGGTAACAATGACCTCAAAAATAAAAGGCTGGCTTGAATCATCATCACCTGTAACAAGGGAACTCCCTACATCAAAGCTAATTGCAGCCATGTAACCCCTGCAGTGGTCCCTGTTTAAAGCATAACCTAGCAGGTGTGATTCAGTGGCAATGCAGAGAAATGCTGATCTGATGGGTGTTGGCAGTAACAAACAGGAGGTAAAAGTTCAAAATAAGTACATTGAGTTGGATCTTCTCTTGCAATATATTTCTGTGTTTTTCATCAAGTTCAAATATCTCCAGAAACTCATCTCCTCCCCCTAGCATGGAAACGTGTTCCACTCCGGACCAGACCATCTTCATTTCTGCATAGCTCTGGTCTCTGTGCTACAGCTGCTGGTGGGAAGGTGAAGGCCACAGTTGGTTTGAAATAATGGTTCTGACTGCTATGCTCAACTCACATAGTCATAGAATTGCTTGTTTTAGAAGAGACATCTAAGACCATCAAGTTCAGTCATCAACCTACCATGACCACTAAACTATATACCAAAATGTCATGTCCACACATTTCTTGAACACCTCCAGGGATGGTGACTCCACCACCTCCCAAGGCAACCTGTTCCGATCCCTGACCACTCTTGTAGCAAGTAATTTTTTCTTAATCTCCATCTTAAACCTCCCCTGGCACAATTTCAAGCCATGTCCTCTGGTTCTGTCCCCTGATACTGGAGAAAAGAGACCAATCCCCACCTCAGTGCAACCTCTTTTCAGGTGATGAGATCTCCCCTCATCTCTTCTTCTGCATGCTAAACAATTCCATGTCCCTTGGTTGTTCCTCACCAGACCTGTTCTGTAGACCCTTCAGCAGCTCTGTTGCCTTTCTCTGAACATGCTCCAGCACCTGTTCTTTTGTCTAAGACATAACACCTTTCTGATCCCACCTCACAAGAGAAGGAGGCTGTGTGGATGAAACTGAGGGGTTTTTTTCCCTCATTTCTGCTTTCAGATCAGTATCAAGACACTTTTTCAGGGAACCATGACCTTTAGCTATTCATTTGTCTGAATAGCAGCCAGCTCATGGGGTCAAATAAAGTGTTGGGTCTTGAGATAAAACTGAACTCTGAGCTGTGCACCCTTTGTCTCTTTTTTCAATGTTGGGAGAAGGCTTTGCCACTGACCCTTTTCCTTTGGCTGGAAAGACAGCACCTGGATCTTGACATCAGGCTTCACTGATCCATATCCTCTAATGTCTGGTTGCACTATGTGTGATGGGGTCAGTTACCAGTTTTAATCCTCTTCTTACCACAAGATATTTGGAACCATGATCTAAACCAAGATCAACAACAGAAATTAAAACAGTAAGAATTCTGAAGCACTTAAACCCCAAACCATGGGAAGTCTTTACAGATCCCTTTGTCTAGGGACAGAAAGCATTCAGGCTTTTGAAGAGTGTGGCAATGGCTAATGCAAAGCACAAGGTGCCCGATCTGTCTTCAATGTTAAAAAAAAAAAAAATCAACAAAAAAACACCACAGTTCAAATGTTTCCTTTGGGTTAGTTTTCCTCCTTTCTTGCATTCATTTGCACTGAAATGAAAAAGGAATAATTAACAATATGTGTTTAATGTCTCATTCCTAGAGCACACAAATCCCTGCAGCAGTAAGAAGGTGTTGAGGGAAGTCAGGACTACAGCCAAAGAACAGACAGTTTCTGTTGTGGATTTTTAACAATCTTCCTGGCATAATTCAGTGCCAAATTTATTTAAGTGTTGTACAAAGATGCTGAGGGGTCTGGAGCATTTCTTTGAGGAGAAAAGGCTGAGAGACCTGGGACTGTTTAGCCTGGAGAAGAGCACCCTGAGAGGGGATCTAAAGGGTGTGGGTAAGAGGATGGGACCAGACTCTTCTCAGTCCTTGCCAGTGAACCAGGTAAGGGACACTGGACACAAACTGGAACCCAGAAGGTTCCACCTGACCACAAAGAGAAAATTCTTTGGTGTGAGGGTGCTGGAGCCCTGGAGCAGGTTGCCCAGAGAGGTTGTGGAGTCTCCTTCTCCGGAGAGAATCCAAACCCACCTGAATATTGTGATCTGGGGGAAGCTGCTGTGGGTGCCTCTGCTTTAGCAGGGGGTTGGACTGAATGATCTCCAAAGGTCTCTTCCAACCCCCACCATGATGAGATTCTGTGATTTTTGTGACGATGGTCCCCACCACTGACATTTCTGGAATGCAGGAGCATACTTATTGCAGGTGACAAGCCTTCAAGAAGGCCTTGAAGGTACCTGAGAAATACATACTCTGTAGGAAACCCAGGACATGTGGAATTCGATAGGACTGCAGTGCAAACATATCACTGCATCTCCCCAGTTATGATACCCACAGANTTTTCTTGTGGGTTCCTCTACCATTTGCAGGAGGATATGATACCCACAGGCACCTCAGGCTGTAGACCAAGCATCTGGAAAGAGGACAAACAAATGCTTGGAGTTGGTCCCCTCCCCAGGGACAACAGACTCAGCTACTGCTGAGGCAGGTTGAAATTAAATGTGTTTTCTATACTGATGACAACTTTTCTTTTCCGTTTGTGCAAGTACAAACTGTTATCCACCAATGTCTCGCTCCAGAGTGTCATCTTAGTCTGACCTCAAGCAAGTACCTGACAACTTCAGGAGACAGAATCTGCTATTCAGTGTCTAATGGAAAAGCCAATAGTCCACAGGTGACCTCATTGCCCCATTTCTTTAATGACCATTTCCTTGTTTCTCTATATTCTACAGAATAAGAAATACAAAATAGTACTTTATTGGATTAACTGAAATATCAGAGAGCAAATATACCTTTTTTTCACCTGATTATATCTGTCTTCCATGAGCTCCCAGCATTGCAGGATGTTGCCAAAGAAAGAAGATTAGAAATAATTCAGTTTAAAGCTACTCTGATAAAAATCCAACAAAGGATTCTAACTTATTTCAGACACTCTGTCACTCCTTATCCACCTATTGCTGCCAAGAGCTACGATGCCAAAAGACTGAAAAGCAACCCACCTTCTATCCAGCAAGTACATGCCAGGGTGTTTGCACCATCTGTCATGCAGATTCTGAGGCCCAGCTGAAGACAGGCTGCTGTTGATCCATCTGCAAAATATGACCCAGACCAATTGCCTGACTTATGGTAAATTTGGAAGGCTGTTCAGTAGAAGATGCCTGAAAAACAGCTTGGCATTGTCCCCATCGCATCCAGAATTTTCCTCTTTCTTCATTTTCACAGAACTCCTCCACACTAATGTATTGAATGATGACCTGCTCCCCTTCTGTGTATGCTAGTGCTTCACAGATTCACAGAATCACAGAATGGAAAGGACCTCCAAGAAACATCCATTCCAACTCCCATGATAAAGCAGGGTCACCTACAGGAGCTTGCTTGCTTGCTTCCTTCTTTCCTTCCTTCCTCCCTTCCTCCCTTCCATTCTCTCTTCCTTCTTCCCTTCCATTCTCTTTTCCTTCCTCCCTTCCTTCCTTTCTCTGTCTTCCTTTGTCTTTCCTCCTTCCTTTCTTCCCTCCTTCACCCCAAATTCCCTTAAAATTAATTCCAAATTTCTTCCTTCTGAATTCCTTCCTTCCTTCCTTCTACTTTCCTTTGACTTCCTTCCTCACTTCTTTCCAAATTCCTTCCTTCTCAATTCCATCTATCTGAATTCCTTCGTTCCTCCTGAATTCCTCCCTTCCTTCTCCTTTCCTTTGAGTTCTTTCCTTCCTTTCTTCCTTCTGAATTCCTTCCTTCCAAATTCCTTCCTTCCAAATTCCTTCCTTCCAAATTCCTTCCTTCAAAATTCCTTCCTTCCAAATTCCTTCCCTCCTTTCTTCTTTTTTTTTTTTTTCTTTATTAAAATGAAGTACCAGATGGGGAAACCAACCAATATTCATCATTGTGTGCAAATCCAGCAATGGTGTATCTGTGATATGAAAAGATAATGTACCATATGTGCCCCAAAACTAACCAAAAGGAAATGCAGTTAATTCACTTCATTTTCATTTAACTGGTCTCACCCCCTTAGCTTTAATTTGCCAGTGCTGAAGGTGAAACTCAAACTGCTAATCTTCATCATCGTTCTGCGCACACAAAGATTCTCTGAAACAGGATGATAATTTACAACAATGAAATGATAAAATGAGCATTGCATTAAGTGTTATGCACAGGGAAATATTTCAGTTAGAAACAAACAAAAAAAAATAATAATGTCATAAGACCTTGCTTCTGTCATTTGTAACCTATCTGAAAGGGGGATGGGAACAAATACAAGCAAATCTTCTGATGATCTGCTTTAAAGCGCAGTGAAGTTGTGGACCGCAGGTACTGCAGTGAAAGTAATGAATGAGGAACAGGCCATGAATATAGTCAGTGAAAATTAGAGCAAGAGGAAGAATCAGGATCATGAAGACTCTGCTATTTTCCAGTACAGGGTTGTCCTGTTGTCATGTAGACCAGAACCAGTTCTGTTCAGTGTTGTCACTTCCCAGTTCAGGCTGTGCTCATTGAGGCACTTTATGAAGTTCAGGGTAGGTTTGCACTGCCAGGGCTGGTTCTAGCAGGGAGCATCTGATGGGCAGAGTTCCTGCCAAGGGATGGGCTGCAGAAAGGCTCTGCCTGAGACTTGCTCCTCTGCACACCAAGGGCAGTGCCACAGCTCATGCCCCATCCTGGGGGGCAGGAAGGCAGAGCTGGCACCTGCAAGAAGGAACAGACAGGACTTTACCAACAAGGGATTACATTCCCATGGGTGGCATCTTCAGGAGCAAATGGAAGGATCACCAGCACCTCTTCACTGGCTAGTGTTCCATAAGGACTCTGTCCCTTCTGCCTTCCATCCTGGTCATGTCTTCCTGAATTCAGTTCCAGAATGCAGCTCCTGAATGTGGTCCCTGTCTGCTTCTGTCCAGTCTGGGACTTGCCCAGCGCCTGTCCCCAGTGTCAATGGTGCCATCATTGCCATCAAGGGTTAGGTTGGTGCAGAATAACAACAGTAACTAAACGTGGTGGTTGCTTGCTAGTGAACTGATCCCCTCTCTGGTAATGTCTTGGGATCCAACAGTGAAGCTACAATTGCCTCAGAGACAGAGCAGTCAGTTGGAGCTGAGGTACTCGATTAGTTCCCTGAGGTACTTCTCGAACTGAGAGGCCCAGAACTGGACACAATATTCCAGCTGTGGCTTCACCAGGGCAGAGCAGAGGGCTATGCCAGAGTAAACTATCCACCTATTTTCTCCTTGAGCTACATGGTGACAGTGTATTGGATGAAACAGCCTTTTTTAGCTTGATCTCTGAACTCTGAAGCCTGTGAAATTTCAATACCAAACAGTCAGGGCAGACTTTTAGGGTCTTTATTCCTAGGGCTAAGCTTCCTATGTAATTCAGAAGGAAAGCATGAGCCACTTCCACAGCAGACAGCAGCATACTGAGAAGAAACCCCTGAAATGGCCATGGAGTGTAGGCTCCATCTGTGGCTTTCCCTCATGAGAACTTCCTGAAACTCTTTCTTTTGTCTTGATACATACAGTTGGAGAGGAGGTGGTGATGCTACCCATTCTTGTCCAAGAGACAACACTACAGTGAAACCTACAGTGTCTACCAAGTGCAAAATGAGACACCAGTCTGGTTTAGCACTTGGTAGACGCTGTAGGCTTCTTCTCACGTCCTTACACTGCAAAGTCTGTGCTCCAGTTTTAAATGAGCTAAGAAAAATACAGGCTAGCACCTTTTTTAGGGGGTTGGTTTTTTGCTGTTACTGTGGGTATGTTTCTCACTTTTGTAGCTTTGGTTGCCCTAAGAAAAAGACCTGATGGGAGAATGCTCTGTGTGTCTACCAGACCTTCTGTCTCTCACTCCTCCTCCACATATATCTTTTGAATCCAGTGGCCAGTTTCAAGCACAACAAAGTTAGTAAGAGATTGCTAAAATGGTGAACTTCCTACAGGGCTCATTGAAATGTGAGGTTAAACAAAGGCACAAGATGCCATTAGTCTCTCGGCTGAGCAGAAGGTGCAGTATAACATCAGCCCTTTTTTTGGATAATGGAGCAAAAACGTCGAGGGAGTAGCTTTAGAAATGGCCTGGGTGTTGGAAAGCTGCCACCCAACTCAGGAAGAAGATATTTATGTCAAGATTACAGATAATGAACAGCAAAAACTTCCTTATTTGAAGGCAAACTCACCACCATAAGGTTTCTTATTTCATGCAAAACAAAGAAAAGCCAAGAACTGATGACAGCAGGACCAAAAGAGCTTTCCTTTGTATACCGAGCGGCAGAAAATTGCAAGCCACTAGAAACCCAGCCTGCACTCTGTGTGGACCTGTATGCCTTCTATCCTTTTCACCCAGGCTTGAAACTCTCTGCCACTTCCTCTTCCTGCCCCAGAAGGGTGCAGATGGGCAGCTAATGCCACACTTCTGAGCTGGTTTGCTCTGCTTGAAGCTTCAGCAGGAGCTCTTTTGAACACCACCGACTCTCCAAGACTGTGTTTTCAAGTGTGGTTGCTTCTGCTGCCCTGCCAAAACGAGGAACTTCCAAATGAGCAGTCAGAGAAAAACAACTTCTAATATCAGCTGCTGCAGGAGGTTGCAGCGAGTTGGAGCTCTGTTTATTATTATATGCTTGAGAGCCCCACGAAATGGCACAAAGCTGTGTGTTAATACATGGGCAGGCAGAAGACAGACAAGGCAGATGCTGCATTAACCACAGCTCATTGGAACTGTAGAACAGTCAGTCCCTTGCCCTGCCTGTCTGCGATGGTCAGCTTGATAGCCTCTTTATGTAATCCCCAAGAAGCCTGCTGACATGCAGGCATGGCTGAACTCCTTTCTGCAGTAGCTGGAGAGCAGAGCAGGGCCAGATTGCTGAAAGCAATGGAACTTCTCCCTGATGAGGAGAGGCTGAGAGAGCTGGGGCTCTTTAGCTCAGAAAGCAGAAGCCTGAGGGGTGACCTCATGCATGTTTATAAAGATGTGAAAGGCAGTGATAGGAGGGTGTAGTCAGGCTCTGCTCAGTGATGTCCAGTTGTAGGACAAGGGCAAACAGGTGCAAGCTGGAGCAGAAGAGGTTCCATGTGAATATGAGGAAAACGTTTTTCACTTTTTCACTGTAAGCATGCCAGAGTCTTCTCTGCAGATATTCGAGCCCCACCTGGACATGTTCCTGTGTGACCTACTGTAGGTGAGCCTGCTCTGGATGGTTAGTTGGACTTCATGATCTTTCAAAGTCATCACCTAAAAGCTTTTCAAGCTCAACTAAAAGTGTCTTGGAAGTAGTCGTGAGATTGCTGTTAGAAGGCAACTTGAAAATGGATTCTAGTTGAAAGGAAAACTTCTGCAAAACTTTCGTCTAGTCATCTTAAACAGATCCAAAGGGTTTGCTTTCAATCTCTGCTGAGATCATAAAGGCACCGTAAGTGTTAATGAGCCCTGTGTCACACAAACATGCTGATGGTGTAAAATCAACCTGCACCAGCCTGCGGACTATTTTTACAATAGCAAAAAACCACAGTAAGTGGGGACAGTCCCCCACTAAAAATAAATAAATGCCAGTTGCAGCTTCCCAAGTGACAAAGTGTCTTTTAATACTCTTACCTTCTCCTCCCACCAATCTCACAGCACAGCTATTGTTTCATGCCTTCCCAGCCCAGAATTCTTATTTGCTACCCAAAAACTCTGGTGAGTGCAATGTTCTTCCCTAATCTTTCCACCCTTGGACCTGCATTTCTGGAAGCTGCATTTCTTCCTTCTCACTCCTCCATTCAACACTCCAGTTTTTTCTTTCAGTATTATTCTTCCCATCCTGGTCCACTTTTCATTTGGCTCACATCCCTTCCCACCAAAGCCAAGTAGTCTCCTCCTCTAAACCTCATCTTAAAAACTCCTTTGTTTGCTGCAATCCCAAGTGCCTCAAACCAACCGCTGCTCCATAACATTCCCGGTGTTGCTGCTGACCACCAGCTCCTGCTGCCACTGGCCACTCCAGAGATCAGATCTGCACTGTTTAATGCCTAGATCTCTTCCTTAAGGTCCAGGTGTATCTTGAAACCTGAAAGAGAAGTCCTGCCTTCGTTTCAAAAAGCCAGCTGTGAAAGCAGAAACCCTTGCCAAACATCTGCCAGCAGCAATCACAGCACAGAAAGCTTTTTGTGCTGGGATCACAAAAGGTGGAGCAGCACCACAGACCCTCATGCACAATGGTGCAGAAGTAACAAGCCAGACAGGCCCATGGTGACTTGCAGTGCTGGGTTACCAGTTGGACTTGATTTGGTGAGACACTGAACCTGGCTGCCCAGGGAGGCCACCAATGCCCACTTCCTGAAGGTGTTCAGGGCCAGGCTGGATGAGGCCTTGAGCAGTGGAAGGCCTCATTGAGGCCTTGGTCTAGTGGAAGGGTCCCTGCCCATGGCAGTGGATTTACAACTATGTGATCTTCAAAGTCCCTTCCAATCCAAATCGATTTGTTCTGTGATTTTATGATTCTGCTATTTTGGGGAGTTTTGTCCAGTTGTTTCCCATCCCCACCATATGCTCAGTGGCACCATCTGAGCTGCACTGTGGGCAACAGGAGTTTCTCTAGGAGCTCACATCAGGGAAGAAAACACCAAACTCTGAAAGAGTGCAGAAGTTTGTACCAGAAAGCCACTTACTTCTCAAGCAATTTATTTCCAAGCTACCTTATTTCATGTGTGTTTGACACCTCTTTTTCCTCTGCAGAAGGTGCAAAAGGTGTCTGGGGAGAAAAAAAAGGAAGAAAACAATTTATTCCCACTTCAGTCTCATAAGTGTCACTTACTGAGCAGAATATAATTGAAAAAAGACCGTAGTAGAAGTGTAGGCACAAGATTCATTGCTGGGCTGCAGGTTTACATGTCACTGCTGCCGTGCATCCAGTGCTCTTCTACTGCTTCAGGTCACAGGTGGCTTCTGCAAGCGGATTCCTCCCATGCAGTGTTTTAGTGCTTTCTATACAAATAAGGCTCTAGCAAATATGACAACAAAGCCACTGACCTCCAGTGCTTCCAACACTTACATTTTTTTGCCAGGGAAAGAAATAAATTGTCTGTGGCTTAATTATTGATCAAACACCCAGCAAAAAAAAAAATGCTTACCACTTCCATTAGTACTTGCTCTGTGGAAATACATTGTTATTTTGTATTCCTGTATCACAGAATCACAGATCCCAGCATAGTGGAGATTGGAAGGGATCTTTTGGGAATCACTTAGTCCAACCCCCATGCTAAGGCAGCATCACCTGCAGCACCTTGCCCAGTATCACAATGGCCAGGTGGGTGTGGAATCTTTCCGGAGAAGGAGACTCTATAACCTCTTCATCCAGCCTGCTCCAAGTCTCCAGCACCCTCACAACAAAGAATTTTCTCCACATGTTCAGATGCAACCTCCTGGGTTCCAATTCAACCCCTTTTTCCCTTGTGCTGNAGATGTTCCAGGCCCCTCAGTATATTCCAATGACTCTCTCCAGTATTTCCCTTTCTCTCCTGAAACAGGGTGCCCTTGAGATGTGGTCTCACTAGGGCAGAATAGAAGGAGAAGACCTGCTGGTCACAAGTTTCTTCATACACTCCAGGAGACCACAGTATCAATCAGCATGGAAAAGTTAATAATTCTCTTCTGGTCCAAATGAGCAGTTTTGCATTTCTACCACTACATGGAAAAGCTGAAACAAATCTCAATGACAGCCTGGTTTGGGGTGGACAAATTGTTGTATTTGAACCACTTTTAATTTGGTGACAGTCTGTGAGAACAAACCCAGTAGCATTCTGGTCTTGTCAATCCCTATCAAATCACTAACTCAGCTGTGTAGTTTCACCAGGCACAATTCCATCAGCTTTACAACAGGCATGTCAGCTTCACTCTTTAATTAAGGTGGGATTCATCAACTAGGCCCCAAATCAATGTAAGGTCACATGCAGAAAATAGAAGCAAAAGCAAAATCCCTTGAGAGAGTGTCAAGCAAAACACCAATGGCAGCTGTTGCCTGGGCAGAGGGCTGTAGACACATGGAGAAGAAGAAAGAGTAGGTTATAAAGCACAGTCTAAGGCTGGCAAAGGTGGTCTGGGAGGACTGGTGCATCCAGCAGAAATTTATCCAGCACCATGTCTGTGGCAATATGCAGCCCTTCGTTAGGCAGGATCTCTGGTGTGATCAATGTTACTGCCCAGGAAAGCATAACTAAGAAAGCAATTTAGAATTTTCTTTTCCTTTTTCATCCCCAAGTTTTCACCTTTTTAACATAAAATGGATAAGTTATTTCTTAACAAGAAACAAAATTTCCTGCAGGGAAGAGATTGTTGCCATGGGACATACCTGTTAATTTAAAAAAATGTTGCCTTTCTAAGAACAACCAACTAATCTGACCTTATCTTTCTTACCAACCTTTTAAGGTCTCTGCTTGTCATATAACTGCTGTGAGATGGCTTCAAAAATAAAGGGACAGGAATTTGACACTGATTATCAGGGAAAAGTTGATAACAGTGATTACTGCATCATCCCTTTTATCCTCACCTCATGGCTTTGCTTTCCTTCCATGTACACATAAACTAAACCCTGATGAAAGGGTATCAGAAGACTTTGAATAGCAAGTGAATCAGTGGAGCAGCCCACAAGCTTTTTAATGACCTCACAGGTCAAACGTTGTTGTGCCAACACATCCTTGACAACAGAATCCCAAATTCCCATCACGGCAGCATCTGGAAGGGACCTCTGGAGGTCATCCAATCCAACACCCTTGCTAAAACAGGGGCACCCACAGCAGCTCACCCAGGATCGCAATTTCCAGGTGGGTTTGAATTGTCTCTAGAGAAAGAGAACCCACAACCTCTATGGGCAACCTGATCCAGCGCTTGAGCACTCTCACAGCAAGGAATTTTCTCCATACATTCAGATGGAACCTCCTAGGTTCCAGTTTGTGCCCAGTGCCCCTTGTCCTGTTCACTGGGCACCACCAAATGGCCATCCTCATGACCTCCACCCTTTAGCTCTTGGTGAACGTTGACCAGATCCCCTCTCAGACTACTCTCCTCCAGGCTAAACAGCCCTAGGTCTGTCAGCCTCTTCTCAGTGGCAGTGAGCCAAAGATCAGGCATTGTCCCAAGCCATAGGAGCCCTGTCTGTGCAGAGTGGCTTTTCAAGGCATTGGATCCTCTTCCAAAGATACTGTGACCCTCTGTGCCCTGCAAGTTCTTCAACACAGCAGAAGAACTCTTTTTCCTTTTATTCTGTTTTTTCTATAATAGTTTGCCTTAGTTTCTAAAGACGACAAAATCTTTTCCAGTGATTTCCAAGTATTTAAGTGATATTATCATAGTTTCTCTCAGTGTTATGAGCCATATTTCATTTAGCTTTGAGCTATAAAGAGAGGCTGTTGTTGACTCTTTTTCATTTGAATCAAATATGCACTGTTTCTATAGCAACTCCAACACTCCATGGCTCTAACTGTTGCACAGACAGAAAGTCTTTAACCCTTCAGAGTGTAGGGATATGAATCTTCCAGAATCAAGACCCAGAATAATTACCCTTCATCACATTGTCAGACCCCATCTGACAAAGTATGGTGCCACCCTTTTGGTTTATTTTGGGAAAAGTCTGCTGCCCAAGTGTGGTTTATTAACTCATGAACAGGAGAGGCAAGGAGTCATCAGTATGCCTGAGCTGATCACCAGCAGGATGCATCAGTGGAAAAACCTCTTCCAGCACTTAGAGCTTGCAGGGCTAAACTCTCAGACCTAAGAATGCAACTTGAAATGTGTGGGACTTTTAACAACAGATACAAAACCCATCAGGATGACCAGGCTGGAAACCACAATACCTGCCAGTTCTGAGCTCACACTTTGTTGAACCTTCTATCAAGTATTCAAACTTTGACATTTTCATAAAATAAGCTTCTTGTCTTATTTCTCCTACCTCCAATCACACAACCCCTCTCTTTCAAAGCCAGACCTGAAGCCTGTTATGGCAAATCACAATTCCCTCTGGTTGTCCCCAACTGGGGGATATGAATGCAGAGAACATTGGCAAACAAATATAAATATTCTTCACTTTTGGGATGTTTCTGTTCTGGATTTAAAAGCTGTGACAAAAAAAAAAAAAAAAAGACTCAAATATACACTACCATACTATATCTGGTGATGAAAAATTCAAGGGTCTTATCAATGCCTATCAGCATCTAAAGGAAGAGTGTCAGGAGGATGGGTCCAGACTCTAGTCAGTGGTGCCCAGTGGTGCCCAGTGACAGGGGGCAATGAGCACAAACTGGAACCCAGGAGATTACACTGAAACAGGGAGAAAACATTTTTTGGCGTGAGGGTACCGGAGCCCTGGATAAGGCTGCCCAGAGAGGTTGTGGAGTCTCCCTGAGGAAAAGGACCTGGGGGTCTGGGTTGATGAAAAGCTCAACATGAGCCTGGAGTGTGCACATGCAGCCCAGACAGCAACCGAGTCCTGGGCTGCATCAAGAGCAGTGTGGCCAGCAGGGCAAGGGAGAGGATTCTGCACCTTTACTCTGCTCTCCTCAGACCCCACCTGGAGTACTGTGTGCAGTTCTGGAGCCCTCAGCACAAGAAGGACATGGAAGTGTTGAAATGGGTCCAGAGGAAGGCCACGAAGATGATCAGAGGGTTGGAGCAGCTCTCCTATGAGGACAGGCTGAGAGAGTTGGGGCTCTTCAGCCTGGAGAAGAGAAGGCTTCCAGAAGACCTTAGAGGAGCCTTCCAGTATCTGAAGGGGGCCTACAGGAGGGCTGGAGAGGGATTATTTACAAAGTCTTGCAATGACAGGACTAGGGGCAATGAGTCTAAACTGGCAGAGGAGAGACTTAGACTGGATGTTAAGAGGAAGTTCTTTACAGTGAGGGTGGTGAGGTACTGGAACAGGTTGCCCAGGGAGGTTGTGGCTGCTCCCTCCCTGGATGTGTTCAAGACCGGGTTGGAGGAGGCCTTGAGTGAGCTGTACTAGGGGGAGGTGTCCCTGCCTATGGCAGGGGGGTGGAACTAGATGATCCTTGAGGTCCCTTCCAACCTTACCATTCTATGATTCTATGACTCCTCTGGGAAGAATCCAAACCCACCTGGATGCTGTGATCCTGGGCAATGTAATTGGCTTTAGCAGGTCAGTTGGACTGGGTGATCCCCAGAGGTCACTTCCAACCTTCACCAATCAGTTGGTCTCTGAAAATCCACCATTGAGACTTACAATGCTGTCTCTGTAGTCAGAACTACCTGCTCTAAAACCAGCCCCAATACTACCCTGGATTTAAAATGAAGGGTTTGGTGAGGTGGGAAATTTGCAATGTTTCTGTATTTACTGCTTTATGGATTCAAGAGCAGCGGCTTCCTTCTTTTCAGACTTCATTACACTGCACCAAGTGTGCAGTGTTTTTGTGAAGCATTACTAGATAAAGAGTATTTCAGTGAGAAGAACACGCACACACAAAAAGTATAAAGGTAATAATTTAAAAAGAATCAAAGCAATTAATGAGTTGAAGCATCCTATTTTAAAATGTAATAGGAAGAGTGAGTCATGAAGGATCCTTTTCTTTTTGAACTGAACTAAATCTGTGTGTGAGCATACTTGCAAATAATTCTCTCATAAGGGAGGTGTCTTCTCCTGGAGGCATTGTGCAAAGCAAGTTTTTAAGACTCTGTGTAAATATCCTGTCACATCAACTTGAGAATTTTTCATTGTGTCCAGATCTAGAGACCTGCAGTCAACAGCTCAATGTCCAAATGGAGACCAGTGATGAATGGTGTCCCTCAGGAGTTGGTACTGGGACCAGTGCTGTTTAAGAGCTTGGTCAACAACATGGACAATGGGATCAAGGCATCCTCAACAAGTCTGGGGATGGCACCAAGCTGAGTGGTGTGGTTGACACACTGGGGTTCAGGAGGAAAGGGGAAAAAAATAAAAAAGGGGTGATAGTGTACACGGGAGCTTTATGAGTTCTGCTTTCAGCTACATTGCTCCATTTCATGCTCTTCAAGCTCCAGATTGTGCACTGTGAAACTACGTATATATGATAACTCTGGTTTGAGATACCTCCTCTTTCAGAAGTAAAGGAACAAAGAGATTGAGATGCGACATGTAAGGCACAAAAATCATAGCCTCATAGAATAGAACCATTAAGGTTGGAAAATACCCCTAAGACCATCAGTTCCAAACATCAACCCAACACCCCCATGTCTGCTAGACCATGTCCCAAAGCGCCATGTCTACGCATTTCTTGAACACCTCTAGGGATGATAACTCCACCACCTCCCTGGGCAGCCTGTTCCAATACCTGGCAACTCCTGCAGGAAAGAAATTTTTCCTGATTCCATCCTAAACCTCAGCAGTAGATCTTGAGGCCATTTCCTCTTGTCCTCTCCCTTGTTACTAAGGAGAAGAGGCCAGCACCCACCTCACTACAACCTCCTATCAGGAAGTTTCAGAGAGCAACGAGTTCTCTAAAAGAAAGACCTTAGTTGTCTCTATGAGAGGCTTTCTCTCTAACGAAAAGGAAAACCCTCCCTGTCCTAACAGCCTGGATGTCCTTACACTGTGAATATACCAGTAGAACATGCTTTAACTGCTTAATCAACAGACAAACCTCTCAAGGGGAATCACAGCACCAGCTTCCAGATTTCCTTCAGACTTCATTTTTCCAGTGTTGAGTCTGAGAAAGTGTTGAAGCAGAAAAATGACGCTGAGTAGTCCTAGCAGAAGGGCTCAGCACATCAGTGACTGACCCTGCAGATTGCAGTGCTGAATTTCTGGCCAGGCACTGCTGTGAATGTGAGAATTCAATCAGAGTGCAGAACGAAATGATTCTGCAGTTTGATTGCAGTAGGCAGGGGTCATGATGAGAAACAGTGGTGGTGAGCCCAGAAGAAATTTGAGAAGAGCACCCTGTCCACCCAACATACATGGAGCTGTCTTATTAGCGTTCATGGGGGAAGCTTGCAGGGAAAAGGGAAGTTAAAATAAAAAGGGCAATAAAACAAATGTCTAACTAGCTGCAAACACACCAACATATACAATCTCGTAGAGCGCAGCTGAAGCTGCAGGTGACTGTGCATGCATGCAGGTAAGCATGCAGCACTCTTCACTTTCATTGCCTGCAAAAATCCCAGGGCAAGACAAGCAAACAATCAGAACTATAAGTCAAAAGGATATTCACAGAACCACAGAATCAATATCTTTGGTTGGAAAAGACCTTTAAGATGATCCAGTCCAACCCTCAACCTAGCACTGAAGGGTCAACACTACAGCATGACCCTGAGCACCAGATTCACACGCTGCTTGAACACCCCTAGGGGCAGTGACTGCACTGCTGCGCTGGGCAGCCTATTCCAATATTTGAGAATCCTCTCAGTGAAGAAATATTTCCTAACATCCAACCTGAATGTTCCCTGGTGCAGTCTGAAGCCATGTCCTCTGGTACTGTCACTTGTCAGCAAGGAGAAGAGGCTAGTCTGCTCCTCACTCCAACTCAGGTAGTTGTAGAGAGCAATGAGGTCTCTCCTCAGCATCCTCTTCTCCAGACTGAACAACCCCAGCTCTTTCAGATGCTTCTTGTATCCCAGGTGTTTCAGGCCCTTCACCAGCCCTGTTGCCCTTCTCTCGACACACTCCAGCCCCTCAATGTCCTTCCTGCAGTGAGGGGCCCAGAGCTGGGGGTGATCACCTCCCTATTCCTGCTGGCCACACTGTTTCTATTCCAAAACAGGATGTCATTGACTTTCTTAGCCACCTGGGCACACTGCTGGCTCATGTTCAGTCGAGTGTCAACCAATACTCCCAGGTCCCTTTTCAAGTTGCAGCTTTGTAACTATCAGGGATACATAAACAACTCAAAAAGACCAACACGTACAGGCAATAAAGTCACAGAATTAAGGTGAGTGACAAGATAAAATTGGCTACATCACTTGAATTATTCTCTAATGTTGTGATCCATAAGGATGATAACAGCGATCCACAAGGATGATAACAGAGATACAAAATGAAGCTGGCAATTCGCAGTCATATTAAACGCAAAGCAGGTTTGATAGAGGGCCTGTTCTAAAGTGATTTTCTGGAGTGGAAGTATAAATAAATCAAAGCTTGTGCAGGATATTAGACATGTTGGTTCTTAAATGTGATCCTCTTAGGGTAGGTTTGATTGTAAGATTTATTTCCAGCAAGTTTCAAACACAAATGGTCCTGTACAGCACACAGAGGTTTTATGTTCTACCCCTGAGACCACGGGTAAGATGTAAGGTGTCACTGTGAAAAAGTTGATTCATAGATTCTTAGAATGGCTTGGGCTGAAGGACACCTTGAATTCATCTGTCTCCAGCTCCCCTGCCAAGGGCAGAGGCATCCTCCACTAGACCAGAATGCTCAGTACTTCATCCAACCTGGCCTCAAACACCTCCAGGGAGGGGGTATCCACAACCTCCCTGAGCAACCTGTTCCAATGCCTCACCACCCTCACTGGAACGAATTTCTTCTTTATCTCCAGTCTAAATCTGCCCTCTTTCAGCTCAAAGCCATTGCTTCTTGTCCTATCACTACAAGCTATTGTGAAAAGTCCCTCCCCAGCTTTCTTGTAGGTCACTTCCAGGTACTGGAAGACCATTATAAGGTCCCACCAGAGCCTTGTCTTCTGGATACCTCGCCAGGCTGAACAGGCCCAGCTCCCTCAACCTGCAGACTTTTGATCTCAAAAGAAAAGGGCAACAAAGCTGGTCTGGAGAGCAGGTCTGGTGAAAGCAGCTGAGGGAACTGATGATGTTTAGTCTGGAGAAGAAGAAGCTCTCTAAAACTCCATGAAAGGAGGTTGGAGCTAGGTAGGGGTCAGTCTCTTCTCCCTAGTAACAAGAGGCAAGACAAGCCCAAGTAACAAGGGCAAGAAAGGGTACCCTCAGCTTATGCCAAGGGAGTTCTGGATTGGACATGAGGAACAATTCCTTCTCCTTGAGGATTGTCAAACCCTGGCCCAGGCTGCTCAGAACAGTGGTGGAGTCCCCATCCCTGGGGGGATTTAAAAGCTGTGTAGATGTGGTGCTGAGAGACACAGTTTAGTGGTGACTTGGCAGTGCTGGGTTAGCGGTTAGAACTGATGATTTTAAAGGTGCCTTTCTATGGTTCTGAGACCACCATTCACACAATGGAAAGCTGTGCATCCATCTACCTGGAAGCTTCCTTTGTGTTCTGTGTCTTACCAAGAGTGGCACAATTTGAGAGATATGCAAGCAACTAAGTGAATTATTGGAATACCTCATTAAAAAATGGGCAATGAAGTTGATTCAGTGACTGCACTGGAGAAACAAATGATAGGATCACTTGAGACAGGAACAGTATTTATGGAACCATGGTTTATATACGTACGAGCTTTCTGAAAGAGGTGATGATGACTCACCAGAGCTGTACAAATGGCCCTGTCACAGGCATTTGAAGCGTGGCTGCTAGTGGAAATCTCAGAAAGAAGGATGCTCAAAAACAGGACAGAGAAACTCAGAAATGAAGCTAAGAAACTTTCTTTCTACCATCTGCAGATTTGTCCTTTCAGAAGGTCTGCCATGTGGCATCACCTCTAGCCTGCACAGGATCTGAGCTGCTGGAGGAGACAAAGGACAGAGGACATCGCTTTCTGCACAGCCACAGACCTGCTGCTGTCTTTGAACAGGTTGTTCTGGTTTGCCCTCCCTTACTCCTCCTTTCTGTACAGTGAGGAAGCAAGATTCAGTCTCTGCAATCTGCTGAGAACAGCAGTATGTAAACACTAGACACCGACTGTTAATTAGGAGACTATGAAGAGGAGTCAGTTGGTTTGGGCTTTTTTAATAAAATGTTGTCTCTTAGCAACTTGGCTCACCCAGCTCCAAACAAAGAATTAGAACATGACAATGTCACAGTATTTTCCACAGCAAATTTGAAATTTGGCTTAATTAAAGCTTATGCTCTAGCTGGATTACCAAACAAATAAGTGGCAGTTGCAGGCATGAATAATTTCTGTCCAGCTATGTAACCGGGATAAAAATCTCATGCTGATATTTCAATAGTCTTGTGTGTGAGACGACTTAATTCAGCAAACTGCTGTCAGGATCTGAGCATTTTCACTGCCAGGCCATTAGTGAAGTCTGAATCAGTGACTCTAAGCAAGGACAGCAGTTCATAGACCACATCTTGTTGCTGTAGAGTCGAGATTTGATGCATCTATAGAAATGTTTCTCTTAGGACTCTGCAACCCCAAACTCCTTTCAGGACAGTAAATGTCAAGGAGTTCCTGAGGTCACAGAATCACGCAGGTTGGAAAAGTCCCTTGAGATTCTCAAGTCCAACCTTTAACACCACAGTGACAAACCACTAAACCACATCTCTCAGCACCTGAGAGTGGTCTTGCAGCTGAACTGAGTTGAAATTAATTGAGCTATGTGAAGTTTAGATAACTATACTGGAGCACTGCTTCTAATGACCAGGCAGCAGCTCCAGGTATATCAAGTCCATGTCTTTGTGTAAACTCACAAGAGAAACTTCCATGTTATACATAGAAACTGAAAAGAGTCAAAACTCAGGTCTCTCCCAGGCAGAATGGTCCTGTGACTCTATATATCAAAAGTCTGGTGCAAGGCAAACTCCACAGCTTTGTAACAGAGACAGAAAGAGACCATGGCTCTCACAAGCCCCAGTTTAGCACTTTACCTATCGAGCTGCTACCCCCATCACACAATGGGAATAAAAGCCTGGTATTTCTCTCCAGGTAAACACAATGTTATTCCCATAAGGGAAAATGAGGAGAGGAAATAACTCCAGTTCTGCTGTCTGTGGCATGTGAAATATATTTTTAAACTCTCCCAGCTCCTTGTAAGTCCTCATTTACAATGGTAGAGGACACAGACTTCAAAACTTCTAAATATTTAATTTGCATCTTTTTAAGTCGATGGTAAAGTTTGGATTTCAAGGTGCAGTGAGGAAGGGGAATCTTTTTGTTCTGGTAGGCACATGTGTAGCTTCTTTCTAATGAGCAGCAATCAAGAGACACTGCAGGGATAAGCAGAACATAAAATAAACTAGGGAGAGAATCCAACAGGCTGCCTTTCCTGGCAGTCCTAAAAATTAATTCAGAACTGCATCCATTACAAGAGTAATGGAGAAGTAGAGCTCCATGTCTGTAAATATTAGGGCCATGGTTGATAGGTTCATTTCCTTCCCTGTCTCAATTAAACATGGCAGCTTACAGCTGAATTCTGCAAGACGGAGTTTGTAAACACAGCCACCAATGTTACAAATGTGGGTGCCTAATAAATGGGTATGCAGCTGCATCAGTTCCAGTTCTGCCTCCTGCTATCTCCCAGATAGGTATGTCTCTTATTAAGCAGTTGATTATTCATTTCTCCCTTCACAGTGCAAAAATACTCTAGCAAACAGAAGCCCTCTCCTGCTACATCTTCTGCAAATCATGCCCAAAACCTTAATAAAGTAGCTCCCAGGCTGATTCAGAGGTAATTCTCCCAGATAGTTGTACACTGCCAGCCTGACCCAGGTGCTTTAAAATGCATTAATGTTTGTGCTTTAAACTGGGGGGAAGAAATAAAATCACAAACCAAACAAACAGTCATTGAGTATGATAATCCAAGAATCAACCTGTGCCCCATTGCACCTCAGTGGATTTGACTGCCTGATCTTTTCTCATCCTTGTGTAACCCCAGCATCCCTGGTTCATTTAATTCTTGCAGCTTCAATTAAAAGCCAGCAATGAAAGCCATCAAGATAAAGCAGCTGAAAATTTCTTTGTAGCTTGCACAACAGCTAACATTGCTTTGAGAAGAAACAGCAAGCACCATGTTGGAATACAATGGTGGCCAGCTGAAGCTTAATCTCCATTAGGTTGGATCCTGCTGAGGAATACTGTACAGAGATGCTCCTTTATTTATGGTCTTGCATCAAGGGAAAGAAGCAGCCATAAAACTTGTACAGGAGTTTGTGCATCACAGTCACTGTTTTAGCTGGTTTGGTCTTGTTTTCAAATGGTGAATCTGTTTATTCTGAGGAGGATAACAAGAAACATTAAGGATGCATTTTTTAAAAAAGACAAGGTTCTGCCTCAGTGAGGGAGCTACAGGGAGACTTGGCTATAAACCAGGAGGTGCTAGTTTGGTGCTGCAACAATTAGAAATGGAAGAATCATGTCCAAAACAAGTTTCAGTGGCCAAAGGTGATCAATTGCAGGACAGCCCAGCTGGTTCATTATATTATAGAATGCTTTACATTGGAAGAGACCTTTACAGGTCATGTGGTCCAGCCTCCCTGCAGTGAGCAGGGACATCTGGCAAAGGGTCTAGAGCACAAGTCTTATGAGGAGCAGCCAAGGGAATTGGGATTGTTTAGTCCAGATAAAAGGAGGCTCAGGGTAGAACTCAATGCTCTCTACAACTCCCTGAAAGGAGACTGGAACCTGGTAGGAGTCAGCTTCTTCTTCTTAGTATTAGGAAATGGCCCCCGGTTACAGCAGGGACAACTTAGGTTGGAGATCAGGAAAAATTTCCTTCCTGCAGTAGCTGTCAGGCATTGGAGCAGGTTGCCTGGGGAGGTGGTGGAGTCACCATCCCTGGAAATGTTCAATAAGCACGTGGATGTGGCATTTGGGGACGTGGTTTAATGGCCATGGTGGCGTTGGGTTGATGGATGCATTCTATGAATCTGTGATATTCAACTGGACCAGGTGGGAGAGTCAAGAACAGTGTGGCTTCTGGTCACAAAATGTTCTCCCAATAGAGAACAATCCCTGGGGACCCAGACTGTGTCAAGTGGCATCACTTTCCTGCCACCACATCAGCTTTTCAAAGTGATGTAGACTTGGTGTGCACCTAAGTTGTGTTAACATCCAAAATCACACACAGGTCTGAAGCACTTGGAATCAGCCAACAAACACCACCAGCAAATCCACTGGTAGAGTCTAAGGGATTGCAATATGGAGAGCCTGGGCTGTGCGGGCTCCTTTGTCAAGGCACCTTGTGATTCATTATGTGATCACAAACTGCCACCAAAGTGAGCTGACCATAAAGCCACATTGTCAAGAGGGAGGTTTGCTGAGAAAAATCCAGCTCTTCCATCTCTCTGAAGCCTACGGTACCCATGTTTCCCACATGGGCAAAACCTGCAGTGCCTGATAGGACCAAGGCACATAGCTGGCTCTGTCAGACCAAGGCAATACCCACACCCATCACAGAGTAGCTCTATGTTTAAGGTCCTGACTATCCCACCTGAACTGAGGGTGAGAGTCAACATTTACACCATATGCTGCAGCTGTTGCACAGCTTTATTTAAAGCTCTAGGGGCTGGAGGAGAGCTTTGATCATGTTCTGAGTGATTTTTCTTGCTTCAGATGAAGCTGTGATCTCTGAAGATGGACAAGAAATGCTTTTTCCCCTTTCCGGAACCCTTTGATGGTTTTAGATATTGTCTTTTCAACTAATCAGAAATATTTCTATCATCTATAAATTGACTTCCTGACTAATCATAGAATGGTTTGGGTTGGAAAGAACCTCCAAAGGTCACCTAGTCCAAATACTCTTGCAGTCAGCACAGATATTTTCCACTAGGTCAGGTTACTCAGAGGTTAGTCCAGCCTCACCTAGAATATCTCCAGGGATAGGGCCTCAATGACCTCTCTGGGCAATCTGTGGCCATGTTTCACTACATTCATGGTGCAGAACTTGTTCCTAATATCTAAATCCAACCTAAATCTTCTCTCTTTTCAAACCATTGTCCCTCATCCTATCACTGCAGGCCTTTGGAAACAGTCCCTTTGTAGACCCCTCCAGGCACCGGAAACCTGCTATTAGGTTTCCCTGAAGCCTTCTATTCTCCAGGCTGAACAATCCCAGCTCCCTCAACCTGTCCTTGTAGCAGAGATGCTCTGGACCCCTGATCATTTTTGCAGCCCTCCTCTGGACCCACCCCATCAAGTCCATGTCCTTCCTATGTTGAGGACACCAGAGCTGGACACTGTACTCCAGGTGAGGTCTCATCAGATCAAAGTAGCAGAGTAAAGTTCTATTGTTCCTTTTGGGCCAGGAAGGATGTTTTGTTGGAACCTCCATTCCAGTATTTTTTGCACATGAATTACAATTGGTTTGCAGTTCAGAACCAAGTCATAGGTGAATCTAGAAAATTTATATTAATCTTTTCAAGTGTTTTCAAGTAATCTTGAAGTGGAAAAAAATGTAATAAAAATACATCAAACAAGATGCTTGCAGGAATAGACTTTGCCACAAAATGTCTGAGAGCAGCATGTGTGGATGAAAACAGATAATAAAAGTTCAGCAACCTTTATAAAACTCTGTGTGATACTGTGTGGTTCTGCTTCTCCAAAAGAAAGCTGTGCTTGCTGAATCCTTTTGAAGGCTGTAGCCTCTGTACCTACTGAATCCACTAGAACCAATCCTGTCTAATACATGGTGTTTGCACAACTGCATTTAAGGGACTGGAGTGCAGGTGCAGCCTTCATTGAACAGTGAGTGACACTTCAAGTTTAAATAAGAGTTTAAAAGAGCAGAAGACCCCAATGTGTTAAAATATCCTGCTGCATGCAATGAGATCCCCACTCCCATCTGCAGTGTTGAGTCCAACTATGGAGTCCTCAGAACATTAAAAACGTGAACTGGATAAGCTGGAAAGCAGCTCCATGGAGAAAGACCTTGGAGTCCTGGTGGACAGCAAGTTCTGCATGACCCAGAAATGTGCCCTTGTGACCAAAAGAGCCAATGGCATCCTAGGGTGCATCAGGGAAAGTTTGTCCAGCAGGTCTAGGGAGATTCTTCCCCTCTACTCTGCCCTGGTGAGACCACACCTAGAATACTGTGTCCAACATTGGGCTTCTCAGGTCAATAGGAACGGGGTTCTGATGGAGAGAGTCCAACTGAGAGCCAAGAGGATGACTGGGGGCCTTGAGCATCTCCACTATAAAATGAGACTGAGAGACCTTGGACTGTTTAGTCTGGAGAAGAGAAGACTGAGAGGAGATCTTACCAATGTACAGAAATACCTGAGGGGTTGGTGTCAAGTGGATGGTGCCAATCCTTTTTTGCTGGTCAGCAGCAAAAAGACAAGGAGCAGCAGCTACAAATCGGAACATAACAGGTTTCACCTCAACGTGAGGAGAAACTTCTTTATAGTGAGAGTGACAGAGCACTGGTACAGGCCACCCAGGGAGGTTGTGGAGTCATCTCCTCTGGAGACTTTCCAAACCCACCTGGATGCATTCCTGGACTACCTGCAGCTTTGGCAGGGAGGCTGGACTTGATGATCTCTGGAGGTCCCTTCCAACTTCTAACATTCTGTGATTCTGTGATTCTGTGACTTGTCAGAGCAGGTCCAGAGGAAACCACAAAAATCCTCCATGGACTATAGAACACCTTTGCTGTGAGGCAAGGCTGAGAGAGTTGGAGTTGTTCAACTGAATACCCTGAAGGTTCCAGGTAGACCTTACTGCAGCTTTCAGTTATCAAAAAGGGTCAGTAGGAAAGGTGGGGAGAGAATTCTGTTGTGACAAGTGGAAGGGTGATGGGGGATAGAAGGAGAAGCTTGGACCATCAAGAAGGAAGGGATTTTTACAGCAAGGATGGTGAGGGAATGGCACAGGTTGGCCAGAGAAGCTGTTCATGCACCTTTCCCGGAAGTGTTGAAGCTCAAGTTGGACAGGGTTTTGACCAATCTGTTCTAGTGGAAGCTGTCCCTTCCCATGGCAAGGAGTTGACTAGATGATCTTTTCCAACCCAAACTGTTCTATGAGCCAACAATTCTGACTTTTGATCTTAATTCAATGTAAATACTAGTCTTTCCCAAAAACAGGTGGCCATACCTTAAACTCACTCTTTTTCCTGCCGGATTTTAGCTGGAAGTGCTGGCGTTGAAGGAAAGTAGACATCCCCACTCCATTTCTCTGTAATTGACTTCTCTAGTTCAGCAGTTTTACAGCTTTCCATTTGACTTTTGAAATATGAGTATGTAGCACTTCACCTTACTCTCAGATGGATCAGCCTGTGAGAACTTTGCTGTTTGATTAAGTTCTCATGCATGAAGAACCAGAAAAATTTAAGACAATTGTTCATTTAAATGGCTGTTAATTACATCCCTCTGACACAGTTATTGTACTATAAGCACACTTTGGATGAAACTGCTGTATTATCTAATTGAACCCAAAAATATTTCTGACATTTTAATGAACACACCAATTAGTTTTATTTTACAAGAATTCCAAATGAACCACAGAGGATTGGAAAATTACATTCAAGGTCTGTATATAATGAAATTGCATAATGCAGAAGGGGGGGATTGCAACGTCATGATGAAGGAAAAAAATAAATACTGTAGGGATGCATTAGTGTTCCAGAGCACTCCAAATTCCTTCCTTCTCTCCTCCCCTGTGGGTTCGAATGGGGAGAAGGTGGCACAAAAACTGTGTGTCCCCCCACCGCGGGGTTGAAGAGGGAACAGCAAAAGGCCTTTCCCCACATGTGCTGGCTCGTGTGGCAGCTCATGCTGGGAACGTGGCTGATGGCTGGCTGGGTTTTCATGCCCAGTATAAATTGGCAAATGGACACTTTGTCTAGAAAAGGATAAATAGAGCAAGGGAGAAGGCATGAGGCTCCTGCCTTAGAAGAGTTCCCACCTTAAGAGTCCCCCGCCTTGACAGAGCTTCAATTTTGGACCGTCCTCACTTTTGGACAGCTCCTACCTTTTTATCCGGCTCTGGGTTTTGCACCATCCCTGCCTTTGGATGCTTCTTCCCACTTTTGCACCATTCTGTGCAGGTTTGCAGGCTTGGCAAGTCCTGGGGTCCATTTGAGAGAGCTGCCAGCGGCACCCAGACCCAGCTGCTCTCAGACCTACTGCAGCCGACATCCTGGCTGCCATTCTGAACTGGGGAGACCTGAGCAGTTTGGCTCTCCCCTGCCACTGCCAAGGCAGCATTGCTTCCATGAATTCCTGTCTTGTGGCAGTCATGTTTTGAGACATTTCTGACTTTGGTAACTTTTCCACCTGCCTTGGATTTCTGATCCAGACTATTGGATACAGCTTGCAGCTTTAGAAGGCAGCTGAGCCACAGAGAAATCCATCAAGGGGTCATCACCCAGTACCTATCTCACTGTGCTGGTTTGAGGCTAATTAGAATATTTTAATAGAGAGAATTACACTCTAGGCTGTGAAAGGAAAACATCATGATGTCTACTTCACTCATACGCTTGCTG
>VWZE01018021.1:173329-190485 GCA_013396675.1 Eubucco bourcierii | reverse complement strand
CTTCATTCCTTAACTTCCAGCTGGCTGAGTTCTAGTCTGGGTCATTTTACAAAGTGTGGGGGGGTGGGGAACTCCCAAATCATCACACTCACCTTCGTGAGTGTAGCCTGCTGCTTGCTTGATTCTCTGCTCAGCCTGATTGATAGTGGGGTAAAACTGTGTTTGTAGCTTAGCCTTTTCCATTTCCTGACCTCCTAAATCTCTACATTTGTCCTGTTGAAGAATTCCTGATCTAATTAGAACCTGTAAACAAATGTGAACTAGTTTTGTATATAGTTTGGGGACAGGGTTTTCAGGAAAATAAAATAATTCTATTTTTATAATTCCTGACTCAGCCACATTAATTCCCTGCCTCCATGACAATTAGCATTCCAGATGTGCCAGTGTAAATATGGTCTTGGTAAATCAGAGGCTGTTCTTTTTTTTTAACACTGAAGTTCATGGAGGCCAGGACAATGATACAGCATCATCATCGCCAGGCACAGACTGCAGGCCTGGGGCCTGTAGAATTGTTATCTCCTCCTTGTCAGAGATCCCATTCTGAACTCACTTTTGTGGAAATCTTTTGCATAACTCCACAAACCAGTGGAGCTGTGCTGAAATGAACTAGACATCAGAAGACACATAGTGGTCTGGACCACAAAGCAATAGGTGCATGTGAGGTTTTCTACATGAGAGATCAACTGTATAGGAGCAGAAATCGAAGGCATTTAAATCAGCTAAATTAGATGTATAGATTTCAGTCACCCAGCTGTCTGAAGGCACCTGCCTGAGCCACTGAAGAAGAGAGCCAGATCACATATGTGTTCTGTGGAAATAAAGGGTTCGGTGCCATGGGTTGGCAGCAGCAAACTCATGCCTAAGGAAGGAGTAGATGGGCAGAACAGCCTATTTTCTAATGACCAACAGCTCTGCAGAACAACCTTATGTATGAGGAAAGTATAAATACTTCAGTATACAAATGAGGTAGCTGAGAGACTTCAGGTAAAATAAATTAATAGCCAAGGAATCTCAGAGAAACACAACTGATCCAATTTGTCCAGAAATTAGGCATCTGCTACCATCTGTAATTTACCAGATCCCATACAAATATAAAATAAAATAAAAGGTCTCCAATGGAATTTCACATCCAAATTTCAGTAGTTTTATATCACTGTAGCTATTGAGTTTTGCAGCATCATTCACAATCCCCACCAATGACTGAAAAAGTAGATCCCCTGTTTTAACATTCCTGGTTATCTACTTGGCTACATCATTTAGTCATTTCACAGAATGCCAGAGTCCCAGCATGGTGGGGCTTGGAAGGAACCTCTGGGGATCATCCAGTCCAACCCATCTGCTAAAACAGGGTTACCCACAGCATTTTGCCTAGGATTGCAATGTCCAGCTTGATTTGGAATCTCTCTAGACAAGGAGACTCCACAGTATCTATGGGCAGCTCCCAGGCTCCAGCACCCTCACAGAAAAGAATTTTCTCCTCCCGTTCAGGTGGAACTTTCCTGGGTTCCAGTTTGTGCTCTTTCCTCCTTGTCCTGTGACTGGGCACTACTGAGAAGAGTCCAGCTATATCATCTTTCTCATTACCTTTTAGCATTGAGAAGATCTCTCAAACTGCTCTTCTCCAGGATAAACAGCCCCAGAATGGTACTCCAGGCACCTCAGGATCTTTGTAGCCTCCACTGGACTCTCTACAGTAGTTTCTCTTCTCTCTTAAAACACAGTACTCCAGGTGTGGCCTCAATAAAACAGAGTAAAAGCGGAGGAGAACCTCCGTTGACCAACTGTTCACACTCTTATCAGTGCACCCCAGGAGACTATTTGCCGCCTTAGGCTACAGGGCATATTGCTGGCTCATGTCATATTTCTTAACCCTTGTTGTTCACCTGCTGAAATGAAAGATTCTTTAATCTTCCAAGAAAGACCTTTCTGAAATAATTTTATTTGTCTTCTGACTCTGTACCGGATCACCAAAGATCTACTGATGTGATCTATTGCTCTCTGTGTCTATTCACACAGAAGACTGTTTCTAAAAGCAGTTCCATTCCATGAGGTTGAATACTTCTGACTCCATCTTCATCATCAGATGAAAACCATAGAAGTGGCTGTGCCATTTACTGCTGCAGCTCTTTGGATCTTTGAAAATCTGCTTTCCCAGGTTTCAGACCATGAGAGTTTACCAAAGCTCCTCTTGTCATACACAATCAGAGTGAAAGAAGAGCTGAATTTTTGAGAGCAATTAAATAAGTAGAAGGGACCACAGTGAAAATCTGGACATTCTGAGAGCCAGGAAAAGATTTAAATGGCTGCAGTCCAAAGCTGCAATCAAAGGGCCGGGGATGATGACTGTAAAGGATCACTTAATGTGTTTAACAGTTCACACTGGGGAGACTGGCTGTGCTCCTCACAGTAATGGAATTTGAGGTTGACAGATTTCCATCACATTCCATAGGGAAACAAGGGCTGACTGCAAATTGCCAGAGGCTGCACCAGTACCCTGGGAAAGGGTCACTAAATATTCTTTGTGTTCTTACCTCTTCCCCAGGCACCTGCTGTTGGCACCAGTTGGAGGCAGGACACTGGGTTAATTGGATGGTTGATTAGATTGGAGCTGGCTGTTCTAGCAAGATGATCCTGTTGTGTCTTGCACCACAGTTAGTGATGGAACTCATTGTCTGTCTTGTGCTGATTTTGACGGAGGGGTCTCAAGAGGAAGTTTCCAGCTGAGCTTCATGTAGAACTAAAACAATTGAGGGTGGTTGTGTGATCAAAAGTCAACCAACTTGAACCAGGACACTGGCCCCATTCTCTTGCCCCTTGCCCTTCAGCTCTTGCTGAACATTGAGAAGATCCCCTCTCAGGCTGCCTCTTTTCAAGGCTAAATATCCAAAGCAAGGTCTCTCAGCCTTTCCTGTTCACAGAGATGTTCCAGTTTCCTCAACACCTTTGTAGCCTCAAGCTTATGCCAGAGAACAGACTTTTGGTTTAAATAAATGATTACCAATATCTCTCTGTTTGTGCTAACCCACAGGAGACAAGAGTTTAATTCAGGTAACAACAGTGACAGACATTAGTATCTGCACTGAGCCCACAAGGAGATAGATGAACAAAAATGGATAGAAAGGGCCCCAGATGTATAGCTGTCAAATGTTGAAATGACTAAGACAAGAAAACCCAGGGAAAAAAAAATTAAACGTGCAGTAGACATTGGCACAGGGTGGGAGGATGTCTGATTCTTGCCAAACAATCACAAAAGAGCTCTACTGAAAAAACAAAAATATGGAAGGTTTGAACTGTGATTCAAAAGCAAAGACACTGAAGATGGAGGTTTTTGAATGTAGCCTTTAGTTAGAGTTTAAGGAATCAAAGTTCCTGTGTTATTACCATGCCTCAAGCAGCAAGTAAATCAGGAATTTCTTCTTGCAAGCACCTGGGGTTCCTCACCCCGCCAGAGTCACACCGCTTTGACATCCCTGCTACGTGGTGGAGGCTGTCAAGAAGAGGAGCTGACAACAGAAGGATCCTGGTCTGTCCTTCACAGCTGTTGCTACGTAGACCTTGAAATAAAATGCAACCAGTAGAAAAGCTTTATCTTCATGGATGCTTGCACCTCGCTGCAGCATCTATGCAGGCTGTGATTCACACCACTCTGCAGCTTTTCTCTGCTGAGGAGGTTGTCTTTGCAAGGTACAAATAACCCAAGCTAGGTATCCCTGAGAGACATCCACATCTGCTCCATGAGCATTGTGGGTTTAAAATATAAATACTGTTGTGGCTCCATTTTACAGGTGTCAAAAAAGGAGGGCAAGGACTTTAAGCCCTTTATTTCTCGTGTAGAAGATGAAACCCCAGAAATAGTGCATGGAGCGGGGATCACACATCCCAGGCTGCTTCCCCACACTAAGATACAGAGATGCACAGATTTTTTTCTTCTTCAACAATCTCTTATAAAGAGTCCTGCACTTCATAAGAATATTCTCATGATCTTCAACAAGTACAACCAGTGTGTTTGGAACCTCTCAGGATCAGAATCATAGAATCACAGATTCATAGACTGTGTTTGAAGGGACCTAGCCCAACCCCCTGCAGTCAGCAGGGACATCCTCCACTAGATCAGGTTGCCCGGAGCCTTGTCAAGCCTCACCTTGAATATCTCCAGGGATAGGACCTCAACCATATCCTTGGGCAAACTGTTGCAGTGTTCCACAACCCTCATGGTGCAGAACTTGTTCCTAACATTCAATTTAAATCTGCTTTTCTCTCATTTTAAACCACTGTCCCTCATTCTGTCACTGCAGGACTTTGGAAACTGTTCCTCTGCAGACTTCTTGTAGTGCCCCTCGGGTACTGGAAGGCCACCCTTAGTTCTCCCTGGAGCTTCCTCCTCTCCAGGGAGAACAACCCCAGCTCCCTCAGCCTGTCCTCACAGCAGAGACACTTCAGGCCCCTGATCATTTTTGACGTCCTCTGGACCAGCTCCATCAGGTCCATGTCAGACACTCATATGATTACCTGAGTACTTAAAGGACAGAGATTGTAGCACCACCTGGCAGCTCTGCCCAGCTCTTCAAGAGCAAAATTATAGCTCTTTGCTCTCAGGAATAAGGTCAGGATGCCATGTGAAATGTATCAGCATAGGACTGTGCCTACCTGGGCATATGCCGGCTCATTTTCAGCTGGTTGCCGACCAATACCCCCAGGTCCTTTCCTACTGAGCAGTTTGCAGCCGCTATGCCTCAAGCCTGGAACATCAATGTTGTTGTTGAGATGTAAGTGCAGGACCTGGCACTTGACTTTGTTGAAATTGCCTAGATACAGTTAGTCCCCTTTATAGAGAAACCTTTCACAAATTACTTGAGATGAATATACCAGCATCTTCTGTGACAGCGACTTAGATAAAATAACTTAGCACTGCTGTCAGTATGGAAGTTTTCTTTCCTTCCTTAGTGCTGAAAAGTACTTTTTAAAGCTCTAACAGAAGTTTTAGCATGGAATTTTTTTCAAATAGATCTCTATTTAAGTCAATTAATGCTCTGCAAATTTGATTCAGGCAGACTGAACTAATATGAATTCTACTCAGAACTGCTCGCTGTCCTCTGGCACAGAAAGATGGACTTAATAAGAAAGTCCAGGAGAACTTAGGGTTGGAGACACAAACAAGTGATTCATGTATTAGAGGCAAGCCACTTTTGAGATTTATCCTTTCTGTATAATAAAAGTACTGCTTTCTGAGACTGTTGTGATGCATGAACCTAGTCACAGATTCATCAGATGCATCAGATGGTAAGGGACCCTCAAAGGTCATCTTGTCCAACATCCAAACAGTCGGCAGCAACGCTTCCAACTAGATCAGATTGCTCAGGGCCACAGCAAATCTGATATTGAATGTCTCCAGGGATGGGGCCTCAACCACATCCCTGGGCAACCTGTTCCAGTATTTCACCACTCATTGTCAAGAACTTCCTCCTGATGTCCAACGTAAAACTCCCCTGCTCCAGTTTCAAGACATTGTCCGTCATCCTATCTCTACAAACACTTCTATATAGATCTTCCTCAACCTTTCTGCAGATCTCCTTCAGATATTGAAATCTAGTTATAAGGTCTCCCTACAGCCTTCTCTTCTGCAGCCTAAACAGCCCCAACTCTCTCAGCCTGTCTGTATGGGAGAGGTTCTCCATCCCTCTGATCATCTTTGTGATCCTCCTCTGGACCTGCTTCAGCAGCTTCATGTCTCTCTTGTGAATGGGATGTTTAATGGGGAAAAGGAGAAGATGCAGGAACCTGAGAAGTTATCTAAAAAGTCTCAGGAACTGTTTTCTCTCCTCTACTCAGACACTCCAAACCAATTCAGTGGTTTCTTCTTCATCAGCACATCCACTTTTTATCCACATTCCTTTAACTGCAATCATTCATTTTCATTTTTATTTGAACAGGACAGACATTTTGTCTTTAATCATGATGGGCCACCCTCAGATAAAGCCTGCAGAGTGAAAACCCACAAAGCCCAACTCAAGGTTCTGCTTTCTGAACTGCTTTTTAGTCACTCATCACCTAGGAATTTGGGACTGCAGAAGCGTGGAACATCCAACAAAGATAGATGGCTGCATTTGTAATGAGCAGTCCTTCAGCATTTACTTGGTTCAAAGGCAGGGGATACTTTATCGTGCCTGTCATAACAAATATGTTCCTCCTGGCAACTCAGCATCTTGTGTTTAATGCTAGGCTGACAAATGTCCTCCTTCCCTTTCCATGGTGAACACAGGCATCATTTGAAAGGAACAGGCCTGTAGGTTAAGCAGGGTTTGTCTCTGCTCTTCCTTTAATTTTGTAAACGCAGTTCTTCTCCTAGAGCTAAAGACAACTCCTACAGTGTAAGTCTAAAACATCTATTCAAAGGCATGTCCATGCTCTCCCTACAAAGTCTCACTTTCATTTGTCACGTTAAGTATGAAGACAAAGTGATACCTCCTTAAACATGAGGTTTATTAAAAGAGTTCCTCCGTCTCTGTTGCCAGCATCACCTTCCTTGTAGTCCCCAAAAATAACCTGAGTGGTATAATTTAAAAATAAATAAATAAATAAATAGACCCAAAACCACACAACCAAACTCAAGATTGTGGAAAATAAACCACAGAAATCATAGAAACATAGATTAGTTTCAGTTGGAAGAAACCTTTAAGATCATAGAATCATAGAATGGTAAGGTTGGAAGTGACCTCAAAGATCATCTAGTTCCAACCCCCTGCCATAGGCAGGGACACCTCCCACTAGTATAGGTTACTCAAGGCCTCGTCCAACCTGGCCTTGAACACCTCCAGGGAGGGAGCAGCCACAACGTCCCTGGGCAACCTGTTCCAGTGCCTCACCACCCTCACTGGAAAGAACTTCCTCCTGACATCCAGTCTAAATCTCCCCTCTGCCAGTTTAAACCCATTGCCCCTTGTCCTGTCATTTCAAGACCTTGTCAATAGTCCCTCCCCGGCCTTCCTGTAGGCCCCAAGATCATCAAGTTCATCTGTTACCTCTGTACTGGGAAGTCACCACTAAGCAATGTCCCTAGTATCACATCTACTTTGAAAGATGTGAAAGGCTTTGAAATCCCTTCAAGGGTGAAGACTCCATCACTCCTTTGGGTAGCCTGCTTTGGGCTTGATACCCCTTTCGGGGAATAAATTGTTCCTTACGTCCAGCTTTAACCTTTCCTGGTACAACTGGAAGCCATTTCCTTTTTTCCGATTGCATGTTCCTTGAGAGAAGAAACCAACCTTCACATCATTCCAACCTTTTTTCAAGGACTCGTAGAGAACCAGAAGGTCTCCTCTTAGAATTCTTTTCTCCAAGCTGAAACCCAGTTCTCTCAGCTGCTCCTCACCAGACCTGTTCTTCAGACCCTTGATCATTTTCATTGTTCTTCTCTGGACATGCTCCTGTACCTCAATGTCCTTCTTGGAATAGAGGCCTCAAACTGAACCCAGTATTCAAGGCATAACCCCATCAGTGCCCAGGACAGGGACACAATCACTTCCTTATTTCTGCTGGCCACAATATTGCTGATCCAAGCCAGACTGCTGTCATGGTAAGCCTAAGCAGACCGAAATAGACTTATACATGTTCTGGCTTGCCCAGACATGGTTTTCTGCTCTCCCTACCCCTCTGCTATGGGGAGAAGCAACCGTGGGAAAGAGGACAAAGAATCTGGAGCCACCGAGTCTAAGGACTGTGGCTTGCCCAAACATGATCCCCTGCTCCCCCTCCTTCTGTGCTGGGGGAAGCAAATGCAGGAAAGGAAAATAAAAGCCCTGGATCCAGCTAATGTTGTCAAGCTTGGCAACGTGCCATTGTGATTGGCTAATCTATGTCCAAAGACCCTTTAGTCTTGGGCTGTACTGATAAAAAGGGATGAACAGGTAGCACAACATGTGCTCTGCCATTGTGTTCATGCCTGCTGCTGCTGCCTCATTGCATCCTGAACTGTCTGGAACTCCACTACCAGGAGCAGGCTCTAAATGCCTGCAGGTGATCAGCCTGCATAGCCAGCGTGACATTGTACCAAGTCTGCACATGGCATTGCATCCTGCCTGCCCCTCTGCAAAGCTTCTGCTGAATTAGGAATCAGGAGGAACCAGGTCAGAGACTGTGCCAGACTCCAGCTGCCTGAGAAAAGAACCTGGGAAAACTCCAAAGCCTCTAACGGCTTGGAGACCACCGACAGCAACCCCTCCATGTGCTTTGGGTACTGTCCAATAATATTTTGTGAATAAATACTTCAAGTTTCTTGTAATCACTACTCACCTTCTGCCACAAGCAGAGAGGAGCTTCCTGCATCCATCTAGTGGATAAGCAAGACAGTTAACCACAAGCGGTATACTGACTGCTAAAACCTTCTCTTCCAGTATAATGTTTACATTTGCTGGTTACCTCTTAAAGTCTTCCAGTTTTACCTGTTCCCTGTGTGTATAAATTTCCAAACCACGCGTTTCAAACCTTGTAAATAAGTTTTCTGGAAAGACTTAATGTTAATAAACAATTTTCATAGTTACGAACAATCTTCACCTGGATATCAAAATTAATATCGATTATTAATTATTAAAAGTTGCTGTTGGATGTCTTGACTATGAACCTGTCCTTGTTCTTCAACTCATCCTGGTCTTACTTATGTGTTTATAACATTTTTCTCTTGCAGGGATGTGTTCTACATCACCTGGAGTAGCGTGGGCATATAGCCATGGCTGCAGGAAAGAAGAGCAGGAACTGATAGTTCTCAGCTTTCTGAGGCACCTCATCAGTGATGAACAGGTGTCACATTTTCTGGCATTATTTCCCACTATTTCATGTGGAGGATACCAACCAAGAGGAAGATTAACAGTGGATTCACTGAGCAACGTTTCCTCCTTTCTCAATCCATCCTGAAATGACAATCCAATTTTCAAGTCAAGGGAAATTTCTGAAGTTATGGAAAAGTCACAAGTGACAAGAATAATGAATATGGGAGATGACAGAAGAAGGAATGGGACTTGTGTGGGTTTTATGGATGAGACTCATAGGCTATGATGGAGGAAAGAACACAGTGTGGGAGTCTTGGTGAAGCAATGCAGTGGTACATTTCCTTGTGGACAGCCAGCTCTATTTTACTCCCAGATCACACGAAAATGCATAGACATTCCCTCCTTTGGTCTTCTGACAGCAGCAATAATATAAAAATATATCCATGAGGATTCCATTTCCCCCAGTCAAAGCCCAGCCAGACTCACTATTTGTCATCATTTATTCCAGGAAATAGAAGCCACACCCAGGCCAATTATCTTGCTGTCACAGCTTATAAATGGTGTTTTGGTATCATGGGATTCCTGGCCAGGAGCTTTGGTTTGATGTTGAGGCCTCTAATCTTTATCAGATATTACACACCACTCATCACTGTCAGCATCCAAAGCAACATCAGCATCTGTGGCATTACTAACAGGACAGTCTTCAGCATCTAAATCACCCTACAGCCTAGCCTCCAAATTAACCTGGGAAGATTCTCTGGATGGCAGCTGTTCACCACCCTCCATACCTGGATGGATTGACAAGTTTAATCACTTTTCATAGCAAGCAAACTTGAATGTGGCCCAATAAGACTTTCGCCACAGATGAAAGGCCTTATTCACTATCCTGGTCTGAGCTAACCCAGAATCAGTTCTGTTCAATGTTGTCGCTTCCCAGCTCAGTATTCACTGAGGCACTTTCTGAAGCTCAGGGCGTGTTTGCACAGCAAGGGGCTGCTTCTAGCAACCAAGTACCGGGCTGCAGAAATCCTTTGCCTTAGACTTGTTCCTCTGCACACCAAGGCACTGTCATAGTTTGTGACCCACCTTGTGGGGCAGGATGTCAGATGTGACACCTGTGGGGAGAAACAGATAGGACAGGAGACTCTCAACTGCCCGACAAGGGACTGCATCCCATGGGCGGTATCTTCAGGAGCAAGCTAAGGGATCACCAGGGTCAAGCCTTTTCTTCACTAGCAGGTTTCCCAGCAGGACTCGCTTCTGCCTTCCATCCTGATCCCTGTGTTCCTGAATCCAGTTCCAGAATGCAGCTTCCAAATCTGGGTCCCATCTGCTGCTGAGTCAAAACTAGAACTTACCCAGTGCCTGCACCCAACATCAGTGGTGCAAATAGTGCCATCATTGGCATAAGGGTTTGGTTTGGCTCTTGGTTTGTGTCTGGAAAAGTCTGCCCAGGGGTGCTGTGGAGTCTCCCCTTTCTGGAGATATTTGAAACATTCCAGCCCCTAACATTCTGTGATTATGTGATTCTGTGATTTTTTGTATCTGTTCCCTGAGATCTTTTTTCTTTCCACACCAGCTGGTTTAGCTTCTTTGCCACTCCATCAACCTCTCCCTTTCTCCTTTCCTCTTCCCTTTGGGTAGCAGAGGGCTTCATGTAAAGCCTCTGACACTCCCCAGGTTGGGCAGCCCAGCCTTGACCCATGACATTCAGAATGAAGCAGGTAACAACACTTTCAGAAATACTCTGTTATGAAAGTTCCCACCAAATGTCACAGTGTTGGTTTCAGGAAGGGCAGTAATTGCCATGTCCAGCAGTCACCCTGCAAAGTGATGTTCTCTCATGCAGCTCAAATGCACCAAATTCACAGCTCTCCCTGAGGGTCTAATTGCAGCGTGCAAGTCTAAGTCAGAGAAGAACGCAGACACCCCAGTGAAGTAAAAGAACAGGCAACCTAAATGCCTCCTTGCTGCCATGTGAGGCCAGTACATGCCAATTTTCACACCACCTGTCTTTGCCTCTGGTCATCTGCTAGGCTTTAGCTCTGTGTCTGAATAAATCCACTTTATTAAAGATGAGGAGATAATTACAGCAGCGCCAAAAGCCTGCTGAAGCACAAACAATGAGAGGTTAAGGTGACTGATGGCAGAAGGTCTTGTGTGTATAAGAAACAAATACACCTCTGATAATAAAGAGAACATATTGATGACTATTTTTCATCTTAATTACTTTAGCGAAAGAAATATTAATCATGGGAAAAAAGGGCACATCTTATTAGTAGGAATTGTGAATTGCTGATTTACTCACTTTTTTTGTGAATTCATTTCAGAGAATAATAGAACCACAGAATGGTTTGGGTTGGAAGGGATCTCAAAGGCACATCCAGTCCAATCCCAGTGCAGTTAGCAGGGATATCTGCATCTAGAGCAGGTTGCTCAGAACCCTGTCAAACCTCACCTGGAATGGGCAATCTGGGCAATCCTCTCCGGCAAACTGGGCCAAGGTCTCACCTCTCTTCTGCTCATGTTAGTTTGACCAAGAAAGATCTCTTCATCCTCCCTGCAAGAGAAAAGATCCCAAGACACACAGCTGCAATTTATATTTCAGTCGCATCAAGCTGTACATTCTCATGTTAGAAATATGAACTGTGGAAGAGATTTTTAGTGCCATTATTTATTAGACAAGTTCTCTGGATTTTTATCATCCATAACTCATGCCTTTGAATGGATCTGCTGCCGATTCCCCTAAGTCATGTCCAGAAGGTCCTGAGGCACAGTATTTCTAAAATACCATTTTTTAAATTCCACATTTACATGCATTCCATCTGCACACCGAGAGCATTAAATATCATAAATGCAGAGTTAATGTCTCATTTTTTAAAATTATGTAGCTTTGTAATTGCATAAAATGAGGGGATACTGACTTTTAGAAGCTAAATTCCAAGTCTCTTTCTATTGCCAAAGCAGTCAGGAGTATCTTTAAATAAGTTTATGCTGTAGGGACCTCTTAATGATCCATCTGCTGTAAGTAGAAGGAAGAAGGAAAAGTGGTAGAATCATAAGAAATGAAACTTCAATTCACCACACATTAATAAAAAACTCAGCTATTGATAATCAGCAAGACTTTAATGAAGTTTCTCAAAGTTATATCCATTCACACTTGAAAACAGACCTCTAGTAGTTCTTGCCAACACAGAAAGAAAATTAAAAGCAGGACTTAAAAATATCTTACACAAATCTATCCTTCACAGGTCTAGGTTTGGAAGCTGCTACAATAATCTCAGAAAGTTGTTCTATCTTTGTGTTAATGATTTTTTTTTTCAATATTTATCTAATCATACTCATTTTCACAAACACTAAGGCTGGGTGGATACCTGTATTGGACAGGTTTTACTTAATTTACTTTTTTTTTATTGGTAAACATCTCTGTCTTAGTCATAGATTATTGGAATGGTTTAGGTTGGAAGAGACCTTAAAGATCATCCAGTTCCAACCCCCTTGCCATGAGCAGGGACACCTCCCACTAGCCCAGGTTGCTCAAGGCCTCATCCAACCTGGACTTGAACACCTCCAGGGAGGGGGCATCCACAACCTCACTGAGCAACTTGTTCTAGAGTCTCACCTTCCTCACTGCCTCACTGGAAAGAATTTCTTCCTGTTCTCCACTTTAAATCTGCCCTCTGCCATCTCAAAGCCATTGTCCCTCATCCTATCATTACAAGCTCTTGTAAAACCAGCTCTCTAACCAGCTCTCCTGTAGCCCCTTCAGGTACTGGAATTCTGCTCTAAGGTCTCCCTGGAGTCTTCTCTTCTCCAACCTGAACATCCGCAACTCTCTCAGCCTGTCCCCACAGGGGAGGTTCTCCAGCCCTCTGGTCATCGTTATGGTCCTTCTTGTGATGGCTTTGGCTGGGATGCAGTTAGTTTTCTCCTCAGTAGCTGGTATGGGGCTGTGATTTGAGTCTGCTGGAAAGGGCGTCAGTCACACAGGGATGGTTTGGTTACTGCTGAGCAGATTTTACACATATTTGAGGCCTTTTCTACTCCACACCCCAGTAGTGAGCAGCCTCTCTGGGGGTGCACAGAGAGCTGGGAGGGCAGATAGCTGAGAAAGCTGACCCCGGCTGATCAAAGGGATACTCCAGAGCATGTTATATCATGCTCAGCACATAAAGCTGGGGGAAGAAGAAGGAAGAGGAGGACATTTGGAGTGATGGTGTTTGTCTTCCCAAGTTACCACTATGTCTGATAGAGCCCTCCTCTTCTGGAACTGGCTGAAGACTAAACTCTGCATGTGATGGGAAGCAGGGAATTAATTCCTTGTGTCTGTGGTGTTTACTTTTCCTATTGGACTGGTTATTACCTATTAAACTGTTTTATCTCAAGGCAGGAGTTGTCTCACTTTTACTGCTTTGATTCTCTTCCTCATTCCACCAGTGGAGCGGGCAAGAGCCTGGGCGAGGCTGAGTTGGTGGCTGGTCTAAAATCAGGAGAAGAGAGTTTAGAGTAAACAACCAGTTGTAAATTGATGGCCTCTCAAAGTCCTCAGGAAAGGTCTGGGAACAGCACAGGGATGTGTGATTTAGCTAAAATCTGCTTATTGAGGTTAGACCAAGAGTAATTGGTGGAAGTCTGTAGATGGCCTTACAGTCATTTAGAGGTTGGCACATATAGACCACTTTAATGTTGGAGCATAACTCTTATGCAGAGTTTACTCTTCAGGTTAAATATAATTCAAGTGAGATGTCAACTCTACAGACTTCACTCCTTTTCATTCTGCAGAATAGGGCTTCATTACCAGGTAAGTGATAGCTGGAATTTATGGGAAGATTTACAAAGCAGTAGATTTACCTGGGATTGTTTTTCTACTGAAATGTATTCCCAGACCAAAAAAAGGGTTCGTGTCATGTAGCAGTGCTGCCATGACAAAACAGCATCTTTGACTCAAAAAAAAAAAAAATAGGAATAAACATTTTTGATCAGGGTGCAATATCTGACCATGCCTTAGAGTGTCTTTGGATGTCTTGATTTTGAGAATGAGGCTTTTCCTATTTGGAAAAATACAAATTCAAACTCACCAAAGATGGAAGGATAATGCAGAATGTGAAGAGTCATGGCTTGTTATCAAGTAGCCTTACTACTATGTTTCTTACACCAGTGTGTGTGGGGGCAGCTGTGTGTTCACAGTGCAGCTGTGTTGAGTTCAGCTGAGCTGTGTGTGCTTTATTTACCACCTATGGACATTATGTCCCTGGAAATTCACTGTCCTGTCAAAGGCTTCTCATGTTGTAGTCGGTCTGTAGATAGCTCCCTTAAAATTACCATTTGGCAAGGGCAGAGCCAGGCCAACCAATAAACGAGTGCCAGAGGCTCTCTCTGAACCCCTCTGCTTTTGCAGAGGGAAGAGAAAGGAAAATAAGGGAGAGAGACTGCTGGAGTGGGAAAGAAACCAAACCAGATGGGATGGAAAGAAGAATAATCCCCTGAGCTAGAGAAAAAGAGACCCAAACCAAGGGCAAACTGAACCCCCAATGGGAATGATGGCACCGTTGACATGACTGGTCCTGGAACAGGCAATGGGCAACTTCCAGACTGGGCTCAGCAGCAGATGGAAACCAGATTCAGGAGCTACATTCAGGAATACAGGGATCAGGATGGAAAGAAGAAGGAGGGACAGAGTCCTACTGTGAAACCAACCAGTGAAGAAGAGGCTTGACCCTGGTGATTCCTTGCTTGTTCCTGAAGATGCCATCCATGGGGTACAATCCCTTGCTGGTAAATTGAACATCACCAGCTCCTCACTGCAGGTGCCACCTCTAACATCCTGCCCCCAAGGAGGGTTACAAGCTGTGGCAGAGCCCTTGGTGTGCAGAGGAGCAAGTTTCAGGCAGAGCCTTTCCACAGCCCAGCCCTTGGCAAGGGCAAGCAACTCTGCCCATCAGGTTCTCCCTGCTAGAAGCAGCCCCTGGCAGTGCAAATATGCCCTGAACTTCAGAAAGTGTCTCAGTGAGCAGAGCCTGATCTGGGAATTGACAGGACTGAACAGAACTGGTTCTGGGCTAGCTCAGTGTTAACAATCTAATTCAAATTCTACCAATATGTCAAGCAAAATTATGGAGTTAAAGCTGGAAGCATTTGAACTACATTCAGACAAAAGGCCAGGATTTTGCACACCAGAGCTGAGGAAAGTCCAGCATCTGATGCATGGTGGATCAGCATCTGAACTGTACATCAAATTTGGCACAGTCTTGGAGGAGCTTTTGGGTGTACCTCTCTTACTCCTGTGCCCTCCCCACCAGCTTCAGTTTTCCAACTTCTTTTCCCCTCTTGTTTCTTAATGCCACTACTCTTTATCTTCAGTGTCACATGCATAGCAAGAGATGGACAGTATCCAAACTGGATGGTGGTGATGTAAAATAATGCTTTTCTGATAAAAGGCATTAAGGGAACATCACTCTGTACCACAGTCAGGTGTAAAAAATCCAATTAGATGGCACAGAAACAAATCATTTTGCTGCAGAGAGAAAAACACAGAGCACAAGAGCCAAATGAAAGTGGCCTTTCAGGATAAACAACACTAGTATCTTTTTTGCTTTTTAATGAAGACATTCTCATTGAAGTTTCACAGCCTCCAAGAATTTGTTCCTGTTACACAGATGGGTGCAGGCTGAAGGTGTCTTGCCAGAACCATCCCTTTAATGCACTGTGCCATGGAGATGGCTTTTAAACGAGTAAAGTTGGTTTAAGGAAAAAAAATTGGGGGGGAAGGGGGGACAGGACAGGGAGAAGGGAAGGGGAATACGAGTTTGGGGCCTGGTTTTGTAAGATGTTTAGAGTCTGCAGCTCTGACTTAAGTCAGAAGCCACAGCAGGCGTCAACCACCTGAGGAGAGGTAGCCAAACCCCCCCCAAAACCAAAGGAGGTTTTTCCACCACCTTCAATTGGGCTATATTGGGCAGGCGCTTTGAGTGCAAATGGTTGGTGATCTGCTGCTAAAACAAAGGTTCATTCCACTTTGAGCTGCACTAAATATACAATGCCAGCAGTCACTGGCATCTTCTCAAACGGACCCAAAGCTCAAGGGCCAGTGCATACCAAGGAAAACAGTTTTTCTTCTCCCTTCTCCTAAGTTTTGCTCTTAGAGATGATCACAAGGCAGTTCTCAGGGCTGGTTTGTTTGCATCTGGCTTCTCATCATGACCCAGCATCTCCAAAAGGGGGGAGCTGCACCAGGCAATCTCCAGAAGTCCTCACATCCTCCACCGTTCTGAGATACTGTGAAAAATAAGGCACAGGCTGAAGGAAAAGCATCCCATTACTCATTTGCTTTAGATTTCCTGATGAGCAGGTACCATGCTCAGGACCTAGCAGGATATGAACCTGTATTACCCCCTAAAGCTATAGGATGCTTTGCATGTAGTTAGCAGACACTGAATAACAAAACAAGACAGTTTAATCTTTTCCTTACTTTGCCACTGTTGTGGGTTTAAAGAGCCAACAGAACGAAGCTCTCAAATGAATTGGAGAAAAACAGAATTATATTTGGAGAAAGAGTTACAGACAGGAATTACAAGGCAGATACAGAATCCATAGCAAATCCCCTTGAATTTTCCTCCAACCCAAAATTAAATCTATCATCCCCAGTGCTTCAATCCTCCCCACCACCCCATGCCTCTGCCATCCAAGAGGCCTAAGAACAGCCTCTTGAATTTTCCCCCAACCCAAAACTAAATCTATTATCCCCAGTGCCTCTGGAGGCCCCAGACCAGACCTGGTCCTTATATGTCTGTCTCGATAAAGCAGATCCAGCCAGACACAAGGATGGAGGGGGAGGAAAGGAGAGCAAGCTGACCTGTCCCTGAGTTTATGAAGAGATAGCAGAAGTGTGGGACTGAATAACAATCTTCTAGTCCCTAGAGGATTTTTTTGACCTTATAGTTCCCAACCTGGAACAGCCATGCATAATCACTCTTACAGCCCCTCATGATCTGATCCAGACTGACAGCAAATCAGCACATAACTGTTAGTCAAGTTCTTTTGTGTTATTAAATCACCTCTTTGGGGTTTGGTGTTGGTTGGTTTCTAAGTTGGGTCAATTCTTTTGACAACAGAGCCTACTTTTCTACCCTGCTTTCCTTGACCTCTCTGCAAGACTTCTCTCACAACACCATCAGAGCCCTTTTTTTAAAAAAATGTTGATTGTAAGGTCATAAGGAGTACGAGTCACAAAACTTCCCTGAATTAATTAATTTCATCAAGCACCACAGCTATACACACTAACACCTAGAAACAAGAAATAAAATCCATCTCTAGTATAAATATTTCCTCTGATATTGCAGCTTCTGCCATCAGTAGAGCACTGTAGTGGTTAAAAAACCTTGTCTGCTTCAGAAC